>JBCFYV010000489.1:0-73153 GCA_039000515.1 Timema cristinae | reverse complement strand
ATTCTTTTTGTATTATGCATTTCATTAAAACTATCGCATATTTCTTTTTGTTCTAGTACATTTCTCAGTAAAACTCAATTCAAGTTTTAAAATTTCCCATGGCCCATTTCCATATTATGTTTTAAGCTGGTTTCATAACAATTCTTACCCTATTTAGAAAAAATTTGACCTGGATAATTTAAGCTCCGTTAACTCATATTTTTAAACTAAATCTCTACATATTTTTCTATAAAAGGTTAGTTTTTTCTGACTACAAGTTATGTAAAAGAAAAAACAAAGTTAATTTCTTAATTGAGGCAACTGTATAGGATTTATTTAAAAAAACTATACAAAAATGATAGTTGAAAATATGGTTCTCTACTGTTTATAATGTGATATATGATCAGCCTATTTAATTAGGAAAATTATAAGTATTTATTATTTTGAAATTAAAGGATTACAATACAACTTTTCTTGTAGCAAGAATATTTCATTGGTTTTAGTTTTCAAACAAAATGCATTCCTCTTCAATATTTCTAGCACATTATATATGAGTTATTATATTATTATTATTATTATTATTATTATTATTATTATTATTATTATAAATATATAATTTTTTTTTAAGATAGTTTTACTCATTCCTTGGCGCTTGCTTGGCACAACGATCATCCGCTTCAGTGGCCATGTGGTCTAACTCTGTACTCTCGCAGTAAACTGGACTGCCGATGATGAGATCGAGGTTCGAATTTATCAGGTGTACTGAGGGTGGTTTTTTCTAAAATGGTTTTTCCACTTTTCTTCCACACAAATTTGTGTATAAGGTCTGTTCACGATAGGTTTTTACCTGGATGGCAGTTCGAAAATCATATGTTTAGGTTTTGGGTTGCCAACACATGCAAAAGATCACTGTTTTGTTATAAATATAAAGATATTTAATTACCTGTTATATATTACATTTATTTTCATCAACTGCTTGTCTGCATCATTGTAAAAATTTGTTTACCGTCATGTTCAACCATATGGTTTAAATTTGTCAGTCGCCATTTTGAAGTTATGTTCGTTAGAAGTTTTTGTGAAAGTGGTGTGAATATTTTTTTTTTAAGTGGAATAAAACGATAAATAAACTTTGTGTCCGTCCTCAAATAAATATATAAATAATATTGGCCAAAATGACTGTGGTTAACTATTACATTAATATATTACCATCTGTTTTCATTACAGTCATCCAAAGTGATAGTCAATTTTTGGCGTAGTGATATATTAGAGATTACTTTTAGTAACATTTCGAGCTGTCATCCAGGTAAACTTAGGTCATGAATGAATTATACTTCCTTTAAATATAACCCTCTTAATCCCTAACACCATCAGCGTAATTAGTACATAAATATATAGTCTGAACGAGTAGTAAGACGCGGTTTTAAAAATTACACAGTGATCTACGTAATCCTGGCAGCCATTTTTTTTTTATAATATACTTTCTCCAACCAATACAAATGTTCACTTCTCGCATATTTAATTATGTTTTCATGTATTGCTTTATTCATTGTCAAAGTATAGCATTGTCCTTATAGCCTCATCTATTAGTTTATATATTAAGTATTCAGACTGACTTAAAGTACAATGGTTCATTGATAAATGACATTACAATAACTTTGCAATGAAGCGTCAATTCACGCCCGCGCCAGGGAACATTCAGGAAAACAAAGACGTTGCTCAACACCGGCACAGGGAATGGAAACGGTTTAAAATAGATTCTATTCATTTTTTTTATAACATTTTCAATATTTATTCTGTTGTATTTTAACATTAAATACAACTTAAACATTTAATATTAAATTGTTATGTAAATTCATGTTAACTATACTTATTAAAATATTTTAAATTGATTATTTTGTAAAATTAAATTTTATGTCCGTAATACATTTAAATTTATAATTCAACTTGCTAATATCAACGAGAGAAACAAGCTCTTTCTAGCATTTTTTGAACTTAATCTTATTTTTATATAAAAAATCATATAATCAATAACCAAAGTACACTAAATTTATTGTGAAGGCTTAAAGTCCTATTCTTGAATGGTTTGACTGTGGACCTATCAAATATGTTCCACCATTTTGGATACATGCTAGGTAGAATGCCTACTACCTTTCAGGGTAAATGAAATATACTTAAACAAATTTGTAAGTATTTTAAATCAAACTAATTAAATGTCAATGTAATTTGTGTAAAATATTTCAAAACAATGTTTTGAACTGGTATTGGGTATTGATATAGGTCCCTCTCACCAAACTTAACCACAGGGGGTTTGGTTGGGGTGAGCAACAATGTCTCAACAGGCACAGAGACTTCTCCTGCCAAGCACTTATCTCCTACTCCCCTGACATTTACACCAACTTCAGTGCTCAGAAAGATGACTGCTGAGAAGGAAGCAGATTCATTATTCCCCAATAAAATTACAGGTATAGTTTAAGAATAGTTTAAATTAATTTTTTTGCAAAATGTTTTAATAAAATTATTGGGTTAGTTATTTTCATATATATATCAATTTCTTATCCTTCTTACTTCCCCATATATTTGTAAATAGATTATTAGATTTGAACTAAGCTTAGTATACATATAAACCTGTTAGGACAATAAATATTTTTCACTCCATATTTAGTTTTAGTTTATATTAAAAATTTAGCAAAAAAAAACTGATTTCAGAACTAATACGGTAATCCTATTTTGAGAACTACTTCACTGTTATTATTCTTGGGTACTTTGATTCTAAAGCTATTTCATATGAATTAAAACTTTTCATCATGTTTCCATCATCAGTATAAATTGTTAAATGTCATGTAAAGTTTTGTAAAAATGTAGCTGGGTAGTAATGTTAAGTTGCTGTATATATTGAAGGAATGAATGCTAAGTATTTAGTGTTGAAAATCAATACAACATTTCCCATGTATATATACAGTCTTTATATTTTTAAGAAAGATCATTCTTTCAATGCAAGAAACTGTTGAATACAGCATGTTTCCTTGTTTGTTTTTTTTCCGCTATAGTATCCTACTACTCATCCAATCTATTTACACAAATGTGGGGAGATGAGGAACGTGGACTTGAAAGAAAATGTGCCCACAAACTGATTTGAGTAGGAGGGAGGCTAAGAAATTCGTTCTTGACATTTGAGAAACATCTTATTTTACTCCCAAAAGGACAACCATTTGGTGAACTTAAATAATTATTAATATCATTGATATAATCTACATACTGGTGCAAATTTTGTTATTTCCATATTCAAACAAAAGTACTGGATCTTGGCTGATAGGAGTTCTGTACGTCAAAGGGTTCAAAACACTAATGACTGCTTTAAGATAAACTCCAAACCAACATTTTCTTTGATGGGGACTTACCAATTCCAAGGGTTGGACAGGGAAAGCCCTTTTCCATGTTGGAGAGGATTATGCTGGTGTTCTTTTAATATCACTCTTAGCAGAAATAGAGGTGTAAGGCCACAAAAGTATTATATATGTATTTTCAAATGTTTTGCCTCTAAAGCCACTCATCTCTAACTGGCTTCGGATCTCTTTAACAGGGACTCTTTTGGGTGGCTTTAAGTACTTTTTGTCTCATAGGGGAGCATGTTTGACTATTTATTCAGATTGTGGCACCAATTTTCTGGGTGCTAAAGCTTTCCTAGACCATTTGTACACACTTTTAAAACTCGTCAGAATATTATACTGTTTTGTATAATGAACTAACCTATAGAGGTATAGAGTGGCATCCTACCCACCCACCCCCCTCACCTCACTTTGGTGGGCTTCTTTAGGAGGCTGGAGTAAATCGGTCAAGACACATCTATTTGGGGTTTTTAGAAGAAAAAGGGGTTTCACTTCTAAAGAATTGTTTACCTTTTTAGTTAAAATTTGAAGAAATTCTTGATTTTCCCTTCCACTTTGCATTATGCCTTCTAGACCTAATTATACAACTCCCTTTAAACCCTTTGCTTTTTTTTCTTACCTTTTCCCCCCTACAAAATTTCCCATATAAGATCTAATCTGACACCATTGAATCGAGTCCGAGAGGGTGGTTTCTTTCCGATGCTTGATACAAAAGACGGGAAAAGAAAGGGGCCCCCTTGAATATTTTCCACCCCCGTTTCCCAACAAGGGAAAAAAGAAGAATAAAACCGTTTAAAATTTTGAAAGGGGTTACCATTGTTGTAATTAAAAAAGAAAATTTCTTCCTTTTTTAAAATTTTTTCCCCCCTTGTTGTAATTGAGAGATTTTTTTTCTAGGCAAAATGAATTGTTCGGGTCTGTATGCCTTTAGGGGGTACCCTTAAACGGCCAAAAAAGAAACTTTGCCCTGCCTCCTACTCAGAAATTTACTGTTAAAATGAGTTTTTCAAGGTTGGCGGTATGACGCCCCTTGGTTGTAAATAATTATTTTTTTTGTTTTATCATATTTCTTTTTTTCTTTGTTTACTGTTTTTCCCTTTGTTTTTTGAACGGGCCCACTCTTTTTCCCTCTACTTCTCCAATGAGAAAATTTTCCCTTTTCTTTCTGAATGGACAGGCATTTTTTTTTCCCCTATTTTTTTTTTTGGGCCCAAACAACATTGGTTAAAGTAAAATTTTAGTTTTAAAGGGAAAATTTTGGTTTAAAGGTTTTACATATCCTTGTCCTACTTTACAAGGGTTTTTCACTAGTGGGGAGGTGGGAGGTAAATAAAATATTAATCAGAGGAATTTAGAGCCTCAAGAAAGCGGTTTATAAGGACCAAATTTTCCCCATTTTCTTAGAACAACATTCTTCATGTGGGGGTCCTTTTTTTTCAAAAAAAAATTTCTATAAAAGTCATCCACTTTTAATTTTTGGCGGGCCCCCACAGTGTTCAATATTTTTGGGGAATTTTTTTTGGTGTTTAGCAATACTATCTTTAAAAATTGGGGAAGTTTAAATTTTTCACATTCTATGTTTGTAACTGAGATAATCTTTTCTACCCATTGGGGGTCCTGCTGTACCTCCTTTAATCTTTTTATTTCAGAAAAATTTTGTGTTTTCCTCAATATTTTATTTATGACCCCAAGACTTTATAAAAAAAAACAAATAAACCATCACGGGAAAAGAATAAAAAAATTTTAAATTTTTTTATTTTAAAAATCAAATAGCCTAAGCTTTTATATGGGTTTTTGTACATATTTAGGGCCCCATCTAGATATCAAATTCTGAAATTGAAAAAATGACACCTGGACACGGAAAATTTAACCCAAGACCTTTTGGGTTAGTACTCAATGCTCTAACCCCAATCTTTCCAGGAATCGTTTTGCACACAGGGGGAATTTTTTAAATCATAATTTTTAAAGGGATTAATCCAAAATAAGGGATTATTTTTTTGGGATGCGTGGACACAAAAACATGGGGGCCAAAATTATATATAGTTTGTTATGTGTCTGGTTTAAATTTTTTTATTAAAAAAGGGTTTTTATGTTTAATAATACAATTTAAACACACACACAAAAAAAACTAATTTATTAAATAAAGTCTCATAAAATGGGAAAGAATTTTTTAAATTTTGTAAAAATTTTTATTTTAGGGGACCAACTCAAATGAGCAAATAAAATTGCAACAACAGGCAGGCAGCTCTAGCACTGCAGCAAAGTCTTTTTGGCTCATCAGTTTTGGCCTCAAAAGTTTAGAAATTAAAAAACACATACAGTCCCTTCTCAAAGGGAAAATGACCAAACAACAAGGTTTTTTTATTGTTATATTTTTTTTTTAAAATTTTTTTCTATAACTATACAAAAAACTCTTTTTTTTATATATATAATATTTAAATATATATAAAATTTATAAATATATAATTTTTAAGCATAAGGGGGGGTTTTAAAAAAACACCCTAAGGGAAGGGAAAACAAATTTAAATGATAATTTTAAAAGAAAATTTGCGTACATAAGTACAAATTAAAAAATTTTTTTGTTTTAAAATACATTCTTTGAAAAATAGATAGAGCAATGAACTGAATTTTTTTTAAAAAAACAAGTATTTTGGTTGTGGTTTAAATTATTTAAAAAACACTTCTTTTTCACTTTTTTAATTGTTTTTGTTTTTTTTACCTTTAGTGTAATTTTGCCCAAAAATATTATTAAGGGGAAACGTGTGTTATAAATTAGTCAAGGACCAAATTAAATTTATTAATGAAAAAATTTTATTTTAAAAAATTTACCCCCTCAAAAAAACCTGCTAAACCCTCCTAACCCCGAAATATATATACATTGGCTCCCAACCCGTCAGTTAAATGTAAATTTTTCTCAGGGGAAAAAGCTTTATGTCTCACTGCAGTTCAAATCAACAGCGCGATAAAAAATTTGTCCTTGAACTCCCTTTAAAAAACATTTTGAAAATTTTTCCTTATCCCACGTTTATAGGTGACTTTAAAATCTTTTTTCCCAAAAGGCAAGCTAACCCCAAAACCCCAACATTTTCCCGGGCAAAAAAGGGTCCTTCACTAAACCAGTGAGAATATTTTTTTGATATTTTTAAAAAAAACCTGGGCAAAAACATTTTGGGTTTTGGAGCAGGCATGAACCCCAACTTTTCAAGCGGGGTTTTTTTCTCGCTTTTGGGGTTTTGAAAACTATTAAAATATTTTGCTTTACTCAAATTGACCAAAGGGGATGAAGAGATGAGGAAAAAAAAGCATTTTTTTTAAGGTAATATACCCACAGTTAGGGGGAAAGAAGGGGAAAAACTATTTAGGAAAAACCACCCCAGTAGCTTTTTTTTTTTGGGGGACTATTTTTTTGTTTAAACTAGCATTTAGACTCCCTCTTTGCACAATTAACCCAAATGCCCATCCTTAAAAAACTTTTCTAGTTACTGCAAAATTACTATTTTAGGGGCCCATTTTATAGGTTATTTTTTTCTAAAAAATTTGGGAAATTTCTTCTTACCCCCCCCTTTTCCCACAAAACCCTTAACCCCCACCCTCTTTTTGGGCAATTTAAAATTTTAAAAAGTTGGTGGGCTTTTGGGGTTGCTCGTTACAATCTCGTCAAATTTTTCAAGTTTTTACCAAATTTAAAAGTTGTATTTAAAATTCAGATTTGAAAATTTCGGGTTTTTGCAGGGAAATTTTTTCCCCATGTTCCCTAAATTTTTAAATTTTTTAGATTTTATGTATCTGCTGATTAGGGGGTTTTGGGTCCTTTTACATATACAAAAAAATGTTAAATTTTTCTACTTCTCTGTTATTTATTTTTTTAGGCAATCCCCTTTCCCCTTTTTTCTTTCCCAAAACTTTTTGAAAATGTAAAAATTTTCGACTTTCATGGCAGTTCTGGATTGTTTTACAACAGCCTGACAAATTTTTTAATCCCCCTCCCACTGATACAAGTTTTTTTTCTTTTAGCCCTGGGGAAAAGTTAAAATTTTTTTCCCTTTTCACCTGCTCTCACTTAAAAAAGTTAATATATTTAAAAAAGTTAATATATTGAACATTTATCTTGCTTTTGGGAGTGTTTTTTTTCCCAAATGCTTTCATGGAAAATTTTTAATTTGGGGCTACTTCCCTTAAAAGGTTTTTTAAATTACTCAAATGCCTCCTCCCCCCCCAAATTTTTCCCCCGAGCTCCATTTACATTTTTTTGCATTTGAAATTTTAAAATTATCTAGACCTTTATGATTTTTTGGGAAGGGGGCCCTTTTTCCCCCAT
This sequence comes from Timema cristinae, assembly GCA_039000515.1. Lineage (NCBI taxonomy): Eukaryota > Metazoa > Arthropoda > Insecta > Phasmatodea > Timematidae > Timema > Timema cristinae. Next base: position 65,470 of record JBCFYV010000489.1, on the reverse strand, counting down.
CTGCCTGATTTTAATTTTACACCTGTTTTAAAAAAGTTTTTCCCAATTATAGTTCCTCATTTCCCTGAGTCACATTTGAAATTTCAGGGGTTTTTCAACCCACCCGAATATTTCATTCCCTCTAAATAATCCTCAGTTTTACTCCACTACCCTTTTATTAAAAAAAGGATAGCCCGGCTATGCTGTTAGACTACCAGGGGGGGTTTCCCCAGCAACCTGGAAAACAGGGATAATTTTTTTTTCGAGGGGGAAAAATTTATGGAAAAAATTTTAGGGGAAATTTTATCAATTTTTCCCGGAATTTTAAAAGTCAATAAAATTTTTTTGGGCCCACGCTACTTTCATTTTTTAATAAAATAACTATCAAAACATTTTTCCCTTTATTGGGGAATTTATTTTAGGGGGGCAGTTGTCCATCTTGAAAAATTTCTAATCTCAAAATTCTCAAATCAAGATGGGAATTTTTTAAACTAAAAAATTTTTACCCCTCTATTTTTGTCTTTACCCAAAGTTGAGTCATTTGGGTTTATTAGCCCCCTTTTGATGATCTTTTTAAAAGGTATAAATAAAATCTAACTCAAAGCAAAATTGGAATGCAAAAACCCCAAAGACTCTTTTCTTTTGGCTGGGGCCCTCCTTTAACCCTTCATATGTGTTAAAATTTCAAAATGTGTATGTGGGGGGCCCCAAAAAAATTATTACATTTAAATTGAGATCTTAATACAAAATTTTTTTATAATATAGTGTTTTGGAAAAAAAAAGGGAAATTTGGGTCGTAAAAACCCGGGAAAAATCGGGGGGGTTTTTTAAAAAATAGTTTTTGGGTGAAAAACCCATACAAGGAGCAAATACACAATACTTTTTGGGAAAATAACCAATTTTACCAGCAAAGGGTCATTTTTTCCCTTGACTAACATGTATTTTAAAAAAAAACCAATTTTAAATAAAAATTAATGTCCTTCTTTTAAATACTATGTTTTTTTTACAGTAAAAACACATTAAAGTAACTGTACCCCAAAATTTTGCTCTTTAAAAAAAGGGTACATTTCCCCCTTAAAAAATCTACCTTCTGTGTTCCTTTTCATTTTTGAAATTTGTTAAAAAACCCAAAAAAGCTTATAGAAAGTGAATTTGCAATTTTTTTTTAAATAAAAATTTTGGGACTGGGGTTGTAATAAATCGACCTGTCTTTTCACACTTTATTAGTGTGGGAAAGAAAATTTTTTAATTATATGTACTAAATTTATGTAGAGGGAATTTTGGGGAAACCATTTAGGAAACAAAAAAAAACTCAATATTGCTGTTAGTGGTTTTTTAATGCCGATTGCTACCCCCCCTGGGTTTCCATAAAGCAAAAAAAATTAACCTTTAAAAAGAAAAAAATTTGGCAGCTTCTTTACTTTTCCAGAATGTGTGACCTTAAATGAAACATATACTCTTATTTAGTGGGGAGTGTCTAATTGTTTTGGGGATGGGGCCCGGGGGTTTTTTTTTTGGGGTTTAAAAAATGGGGTTTTAAAAAGCATTACATGCTTAGCAAAAAAATTAAGGGGGAAAAAATTAAAGCTTGAATAAAAAAACTGAAACCCCGGCTATAGTCCCAGAAACAGTAATCGATGAAAAAAAAAATAATTTTGTCAAAACATCATTTAAAATAACAGCCCACAAGAAAATTTAAAATAGGGTATATCCATGGGAAAAAATGTACGTGCAGAGCGCTTTAAACCAAATGATGTTTAAAAAAATATGGGAAAACCCACATGAAAGGCCAGCACTAAAAACCCGCCATTAATTTAAAAACTTTTCACTCTAGGATAAAAAATAAATTATTTAAAAACAAACTGCCTTTCTTAAAAAATTTTAAAAATTTTTGTGTATTCAATTTCTTAATGGATTAGAAAGTAATTTAAACAATTGTATTGAAATTTTCACACATTCAAAAAATATCAAGTTTAAATCTATAAAAAATCCCAAAACTTTGTGTTTTGTTTAAAATGTTTTAAGCATCTAGCTTCATCATTTAATACAATTTTTAAAAAAAATTGAAAAAAACTTTTAAAATCAAAACAAAATTTAAAAATAAGTTTCATTGAGAAAAATATTTAAAATTAAAACCCAATTAGTTTGTTATATTTATTTTGGGTTATTTTTCTTCAAAACCCATTCCGATGTAAATTTTCCCCTTAGTAAATGAACCTAATGAAAAGAATAAATGATAGAAGGCCTAAAGCATTTTTTTTTTTAAAAACAGTGTGATTTTGGGCCCCATGTCCCGGGGCCATTGTGCCAGCCCCAAAGGGACTTGTGGGCATGCACTCTAATCTTATTAGCTTTTTTTTTTTAAATACTTTCCATTCGGCTTGTACCCCCCCCCCGCCCTCAGCAAGTGGGGTCTAATGCTGAAGTACTCCTCAAACCTTAATAAATCTTTTTAGCTTAAATTGATTTCGCTTATAAACGTTCAAGTCTGGCGCTTTTTTACATTTCACCCCCCGAATAGCAAAAAAATGCTTACATTTTGCTACCCCTTGTAGCACTTTTGGGTACTTCCCTAAAAATATATTATTTTTTTAGGTACAAGTTTTGTGGATCACCAAATGGGAGGAATATTTTTTGGAGATTTTTCCCTTTAAAATTATGTTCAATTAGGGTTACATATTTCTTGTATGCATGTTCAACACTTGTATCTCTTTTCCAAAAATTCCCTTCTTAAATTTTTCCCCAAATTTTTGAACACAACCAAATTTTTTTAGAAAGAAGTAGAAAGAGGACTGGTCTTTAAAAATCAAAAATCTCAAATTTTTAAAGTGTGTTTCTAGACTGTCGGGATAAAAAGTTAAAAAAATTTAAAATTTTTTAAAAATTACCAATATTTCCCCAAAAATTATTTTTCCCAATTTGGCTTAATTTATCCTATAAGAAAACCTAAGGGGGAATCATAAACACAGAAATTTGAAGTTTTTTTCTTTTTTTTTAAATTAAATTCCCTAGTGTAATCGTGCAGATTATGTCTTCTCTTTTCCCTTTCCATTCCTCTATGCGATTTGGGACATTTTGCTTGTACGGGCCCCTTTATTAGACATTATTTTATTAAGAAAACTACTTTTAAATTTTATTTTTAAAGCTTATAAAAATTGATTGAAAACTTTAAAAAAAAAAATAAAATGACTAAAATAATATTTCTAACAACCAAAATAGTAAATGGGGGGCCTTTAAAAATTTAAAGTGGTAAGTTTGGTAAAATAAGTTAAATTTCCCAAAAAATAAGAAACCAATTTATTTTAAACAAGGGTTTAAACCCAAAATAATTCTATAACTAAATAGTTTCTAAAATAGAGCTAGTTTAAATAGGGTAAACGTATTAATTAATATGAGTTTTTTTAAAAATTTTTAAGTTTGAAAACCTTAATATAATAAAAAATTTTTTAAACTTTCAAATTTTTTAAATTTTTAAAAAAATTAAATTTTTTTAAGAAAGAGATCCGGTAAAAATAGGGGGAAAAAAAATTTATTTAATTATTTAGTAACTTTTTTTTTTTATTGCTTTTGTCGTTTTTAAAAACAAGTAAACAAAAAAAAAATCAAGTATAATTCAAAATGGGGCGACAATATTGAATAAATTTACCAGTCAAAAGTGGTTTTAAATCTCTATTACGTTAAAAAATTTTGAAAATTTAAATTAATTTTTTAACAATTTTGTTAAAACCGAAAGATTTATAAGTGGGGAAAGTTTATATTAAATTTCAATTTAAAAAGAATTTGCTTAAAATTGTGTTTTAAAAATTGATTATTAAGAAAAGCAAAATGGGAAACTCAAAAATCAGAGCCTACAAAACTTTTGATCTTGATCTCAACTTAAGCGACGACTCAGCTTTGAAGCCCAGAATATGAGTTACCCTTTTTTGCAGATCCCTACTATTAAAACCATTAATTCCCTTCCTTTAACATGTAAAAACGTATAACCGGGGCAGTTGGTAAGACATACATTTTTTTTAATTAACAAATTTTACTAAAAAATTATGCATGTGTGTGTGTTTTTGTGGGTTTTTTTCCCTTTTTTTATAGGTTGAGCCCATTTTGAAAGGCAACTGTAACCTACCCTATTCATCCAATGAATATCAAAATCAAAAACATCTTCAGCAGCAAATTTCATAAACAACAGCATCACAACCACAATCAACACACTTGTTCAGCAAAACCAACAGCAAATGCACCAGCCAAGCAGAAAGATCGGGTATCAACAATGCCAAAGGGTATTGTTTTCCTTCCTTCCCGAGCAAAAAAAACTTGGGACCGCTTCTAAATCAAACCCTTTAAACAGCCTAGGGGGAAACCTTTTGGGAAATTTTGCAGCAAAAAACCAAAAAAAACACCTTCTAGTGATGCACCAATCCGCCTCTGTCAAACCCCAATCAAAAGGGGGGGGAAAAATCATGTCCAATTGAGCAATTTTAATTAACTGGGCATTTTCATTTTAAAAATTTTTTTTACAAAATGGCTGATTTTACATAAACAAAGTTTTAAAATTTTAAAAAAACTTTAAAATTGGGAATTTTTTTATGTTTTGGGGAAAAAAGAGCATTTTGGGTTTTCATTTCCCCATCCAATAAAAATTTTTTTTTTAAATTCTTATTGATAAAATCCCCCCTTATAATACCAACGTTTAAAGGGTATTTTGTAATTTACAAAACATTTTTTTTGCTATAAAATTTTTATAGAATTTTACTATTTTTACAGCTGTTTTTCAAGATTGTAACTTTTTTTTTCAAAAAATAGCGGCCTATTTTATTACTGAAATATATAAATTTTTTTAAAGTGGTTTTAATAAATTGTGCAACAACCATGTATTGGGCCCCTTTTAAAAACCCCGTTAAATGTTTCTGGCATATTCCATAAATTTTTATTATTCCCCCAATATCTTAATAATTTGCTTATATTCCTTTACAAATAATTTTGCATCTGTGCTACAAGTTGACATCATACAAAAAAATTTTTACCCCCTTAACCCGATAATTTGTTTTTAGACATTTGAAAACCCCTCTAATTATTTTCAATCTTGATTTTAAAAAACTCAGAATAAAAAAAAAATAAGTTTAACCCAAAACATAAACCTTTATTATACCCAGAAAGGCATAGGAAGAGCACAATACGGAAAGTTTTGGGAAACTCAAAAAGCCTAAACTGCAAAATCTTTCGTGTACAAAAAGGGTTTTCATAGGAGTTAGGCCCCGGGTTTTACGGGACTTTCCCCAAAATTTGGAGCACGCAGCAAACATACCTTAAAAATTAATAGTAAACAACAAAACCCCGGGCCCCTCTAGGGAAAAGGAAAAATGTTCCCAGGGGGCATCATTAACGGTTTTCCCACATCACAGAAAGGGGGCTTGCAAAATTTTTTACCGGGGTAGTGCGGGGTGCCAAATTTGTATGCAACGGTTTTAAACGCTTGCCGCACCCCTTTGGGGTTTTCCCAACGGGGAAAGCCCCAAAACCCACCTTGAACACAATTTAACTGTAATTTGCAAGTGTTCTGAGTGTAAGTGTAAAAGATATTTTTTTTATTACTTTTGGTTCAAAAAAACTAAACGTGCAGTTTGGGTTTTGGGGTTTTAACACCCTTAAATTTTGGGCCCGGGGCAAAATTTAATATTCAAGGGAACCCCTTTTAAATTTAAAAATTTCTGTAAAAAATTGCCCCCAAAATTTTCCTTAAAAAGATGGGTTTTTAAACCCAAAAATTAAAAAAAAATCTTTTAATTTAAAAAACCCCTTTTTGTCGAATCTTAAAAAAATTTAGAGGTCTAAAATTTTAAAAAAAACCCAAACAATTCAAAAAATGTCCCTTAAAAACTAATAAAAAAGTAACTAAAAAGTTGACCCTAAATTTGGGGGGTATATTTTTTTATTAAATTTAAACAAATAAATTTATTTGAGAGGAAAAAATTAAAGTTTTAATGGGCTTAGGGTTTTCAAATTTTTGGGAAATTTTTTTTTTAATACAAAATTTTTCCCAGGTGGGGTTTTAATAAAATAGAACCCCCGGTTCCTATTTAAAATTTCCTTATAAAGGTGTCTTTGAAATAAACCCCTTTCCAGGAAAAAATCCCTCAATTTACAAACTTGTACTTCTCCACAAAAAAACATATTTCTTTTTTCAAAATAAAAAACTCTTCCTACTTATATAATTTTAAATTTAAAACTGACCCATAACCCCTCTAAAATTTCAGCGCCTTAAATGGGGAAAAGGGGGGAAAAAGATATTTTTTGGGGGAATGGAAAAAATAACATTCCATGGCCATTTGAATAACCCTTTTTGGGGGTTGGGGCAAAGAAAAAAAATTAAATTGTGGGGGGTCTGAGAAAAAATAATGAAAAGGGGGGGGGGGGGGGGAAAAAAAAAAATTTTTGGGATGAAATAAAACAGAAATATCTAAAAAACCCTTTACAAAAATTTTCTTATACAATACCTTTTTTTTTTTTTAAAATTTTAAACAATTTAAACCAAAAACCAAAAAAATTTTATTTTTTACTCATTTATTCAAAACTTTATTAAATTTTTTTGTACTTTGTAATATTTTTTATTTTAAATTTATATATAAGTTTTTCCCTTCCCAAAAAAAGGGGGTTTTTTTTTTTTGTAAATTTCAGGGGAGGTTGGGAAGGTCAAAAAGGGAAACCCCCAGGAACCCTGCCAAAACCCTAAAAGGGGGAAGGCCCCCAAACAACAAGATTTACCAATATTTTCCCCCAATTTTCCCTTGGGGAAAATTTTTATTTTTTCCAAAAACAAGGAAATTAAGTTTTTTAAAAAGTAACACATAAAATCGGTTTGTTGGGTTTTTTTTAAAAAGGGGCTTTTGGAATTTTTCCTTTGGGAAAGGGTTTTCGAAAACCCTTTTGAAAGCATTAAACCATTGTACCCTTAAAAACCTTTTTTATTTTAAATTTTTTTTTTTTTCCTCCAAAAATGTTTAACCCCCACACATTTCCCTTTTTTTTCTTTTCCCAATTTTAAATATTTTAAATTTTACCCTTTATTTAAATCAAAGGGGGGGGGGGGGGGGGGTGGAAATAACCAAAAAAAGTAAAAAAATAGATTTTTAACAAAAACCCTTGGGGGGGAGAAATTTATTTAAAAAAAATTTAACCCCTTTTCCCCTTTGGGACTCAAGTTTAACCAATTTTAAAAAGGTTTTGTGGGATTTGGGAAACCTTTGGGGGTTCTGGTAGCCCTTCAAAATCGGGCCCCTAGTGTTTTCAACAAAAACCACAAAAACAAAAAAACCCTCATCAACAAACATCATCCCCATGAATTTTTTTACCCGAATTTGGCCATGGGCCATTTAAATTAAAAAATTTTGGGCCTCCCCCCAAAACCTCCCTCTTCCCCCTTTCCCCCCCATTTTCTTTCCCTCCTTCCCACTTTTTTCTTCTACTCCTTTTTCCCCAATTTTTCCCCCAATTGCTGTTTTAATTTTTTTTTCCCCCATTTTTTCCTTGGTCTCTTTTTCGCAAAAATCCCCCTAAATTTCTCATGTACATTGATCGTCTTTTAATCCCTCTCCCCCTTTTTAACCCTCATTTACGGGGTCCCAAAAACCCTCTCAGCCTTTTTTTTCCTCAACTACTCATGAATTTTCCCCTTCCAAAAACCCCCTCTCTTGGGGTCCCTTAAAAATCTTTATTTTTTTAGTCCCCCTTTTGGGGGTTTCCTTGGGGGGCAGCTAACAGGGGGGGGGGTTTTAAAAACCCTTTATTCCCATGGGGCTTTTCCCCTTTCCCCCCTTTTTTTCTTTTTTTTTTCCAAAGGGTTCCCCAAATTTCCGGGGGTGCAAAAACTTAAAATATTGGGGCCCCGAAGTATGCTCCATAAAAAAACTTCCTTACCCCTTCAAAAGGGGCCTTCTCTTTTTTTCCCTTTGGGAGGGGGGGGCTTACCCCCAAAAAACATATAAAACCCCCTTTCCCGCTGCCCTTTGTTTTTACTATTTTAATTTTTTTCTGCTTTTCCCCCTTTAAATATTTTATTTTTTTTTTTTTTTTTTTAAAAACCCCAAAACCCCCAATAAAAAACCCCCATTTTTAAAAAAAATTTTTTTTTGGGGGGACCCCCCCCCCCCTTTTTTTTTTTCCCCCCCCCCCAAAAAAAAATTTTTTCCCCCCCCCTTTTTTTTTTCCCCCCCCCCCCTTTTTTCCCCCCTTTTTTTTAAAAGGGCCCCCCCCCCCAAAAACCCAAAAATTTTCCCCCTTTTTTTTTAAAAAACCCCTTAACCCTTAAAATTTTTTTTTTTTTTTTTTTTAAAAAAAAAAAACCCCCCTTTTTTCCCCTTTTTTTTTTTTCTTTTTTTCCCCCTTTTTGGTTTTTTAAAAAAACCAAAAATTTAAAAAAAACCCCCAAAACCCCGGGGCCCCTTTTTTTTAAAAATTTTTTTTTAAAAAAAAAAAAAAACCCCCCCTTTTTTTTTTTTTTTTTTTTTTTCCCCCCCCCCCCCCCTTTTTTTTTTTCCCCCTTTTTTTTTTTCCCCCTTTTTATCCTTTTTGGGCCTTTTTTTTTTCCCCAAAAAAATTTTTCCCAAAAAAAATTTCCCCCCCCTTTTTTTTATCCCCCCCCCAAAAATTTTTAAAAATTTCTTTCCCCAAAACCCTTTTTTTTTTTTTTTTTTTTTTTAAATTTGGGGGGGTTTTCCCCCCCCTTTCCCCCCCCCCTTTTTTAAAAAAAAACCCCCCCCCTTTTTCCCCTTTCCCTTTCCCCCAACCTTTTTTTTCCCCTTTTTTCCCCCCCTTTTTTTTTTCCCCCCCCTTTCCTTTTTTCCCCCCTTTTTCATAACTTTTTCTATATCCATAAATGCCATTACCAGATCCTTTTCCAAACTCATAATTTATATATAAAATATATAAATATAAATTTTTAAATCAACTTTCTTTAAATTTCAAAAAAAAAGTCCCATAGTCAAACCTTTTTTTTTCCCCCTGAACCCATTTTCGTTCCCAACCCCCTCCCATTTTTCCCCTTTACCTTTAAAACCCCATTTCGCTTTCCCCCCGAATATGCTCTTAGATTTTTGGGGCATTTTTTATATTAGTGTTATGCCAAAAAATTTCCTTTGCATTTTCTCTTTTTTTCCCTTTCCCACAGCTATCCTCAGTCTCTCTTGTTATTTTTAAATTTAAACCCTTCCCCTAAATGCTTTGTTTTCCTACAGGGTTTTTCAAAAATGGGCCCAAAAGTCACGAAAAGTTTTCTAATTGCAAAAAATCACGAAAGGGGCCCTGAAAAGTCCCTTTAATTCTTAATATTTTGGGGCATAAAAGTCACAAAAAAATTTTTGTTTGAATTTCCCCCTTTTAAACATAAAAAATTGGGGGAACTCTTCGGGAAAGTTGAGCCAACCATGGGTTTCCATACACTAGCCACAAGTGGGTTTTGCTTTGTTTTTTACTTTTGATACCATGGACTAGGGGGTAACTTTTGCCATCTAGTTTTTTCTTTAATGTTGCGGTTATGGGATTATGCCTAAAAATATGCATTATCAATTTTTAAAATTGTTTACCCCAAGGAATTTTTGTAGTAAAAAAGGTTTACCAAAAAGGGCACTAAAAGGGGTTTTTTTTATTCCCCAAATTAGTATATACCCCCTGTCTTAGGGATTCACCCGCCTTTTTTTTTTAAATTTTCGTTCCAAACCCTGGAGGTTTCCTTTTCCCTCTTCTATTCCCCCGCTTGTTTTCCAAAACATAAACTCCTTTTGTTCCCCTTTCCATAATAAACCCCTTTTTTAACCTTTTTTCCACTCCCGTTCAAAATAAAAATAGATATTACTATTATATAGTTATTATGCTTATTATGGGTACTTCTTGTAGACAAATGATGTTAAAAACAAAAATTTAACAAATATCCTCAATTATTTTTATTGAAATATCTTTATTCCTTTAACAAAAATATGGTATTTATATTAAATAACGTTTTCCTAAGCCCATTTCATATAAACTCTTGAGTTTTTTCATTGCTCTAAAGATTTTTCCTGATTACTTTTATTTTCTTTAACTTTAAGAAAGACTTTATAGCAATAGTCATGGTGGCTACAGACAGGGAAAACCTGTAAAAATCGGGAATTTTTGGATGACAGGGAAATGTCAGGGAATTTAACTAAAAATAAGGAAAATTCAGGGAATTAAAAATGTTGTCTAAAATATCCCATTAATTTTGCAACTAAACACTAAAAAAAAGTTATTAATATCTAAATAAAATATCATTTTATTTTTTAAAATAACTAATAAACCCGTTTATGTTTAGTATATACAAACTTTTTTTAATATGTGATCAATGATAAATAAAACAAGTAATCATCTACCATTAGAACTGGAAAAAAAGTAGTCAGGGAATTTTGTAAAATATGTTTTGTAGCCACTTGAATAGAGAATCAGAATCTGTAAAAGGATTAAGCAATAAAATGGGCATTTAATTACTTACATCTAATATATTTGATATTTTACTTGTACATATAATATTTAATTTTTTTTATCTTTTAAAATAAGATATATTCAAATGTCAAGATTATTTAAAGTTACCACTTTCTTGGAGTCCTTAATCTTCAAGCATTCCCATCTATGTAAATTGCTTTAGAGTAAATCAATATATTATTTTATTTAAGATTCCTTTAAAATAGTTATACACCTTCCTCGTGTCCATATTGATATATAACTGTCTCTATTATTTATTTATTTATTGCCATACTAGTCTATCTTATATGCATCCCATAAATAAACTAATGAAATAGGGATTATTAATTTTTCAAAATACTCACCTATGTACTGGTCACTATGGACACATTTATTGAACTACTACTTGATAGAGATTTGAAGCTAGAGCAATAAAATATTTATATTTTGAAAAATCCCAGTCTATTTTTACCTATCGAAAACTGGCCATATTAACAGTTTTTACTTACAGAAATCTGATTTTGATAAATTTTTTTATAATCAGTATTACTATACTGCTGGTCCAACAGTATCTGAAATGTGTTTTTGCCTACTGTCACGTAATGCCAAATAAACATTCTAAATGGTCCACTTCAACACAAGTTTCATTTTCACATATTTAATTTAATTAAAATTTGAAACATATTAAAATCATAGAAAATAGTATTATACAAGGGGTATTTTTTTAAGTAAGGACCATTTTGCAATAAAATAGGAACTCTTTAATATTTTTGGGTATATTGTTTATCCAAGACTATATACCTTCCGATACTTTTCAACATAGTTAACATTATTATTGGAACATTTGTCATATCGTGAGATAAGTTTTAAGTTTTTGTAGACCCTTGTCATAGAAATTTGCTGCCAGTGAGCAAAGACATTCCTGGACCGTCGTTGGTGTGGAAATGCTTGCCGGTGAGGGATCTGTACAGATGCAGGAAAAGATGGTAGTCACTAGGTGCGGGGTCAGGGTTCTAGGGGGTGGGGGGGGAGGCGGTGATCCAATTGCTACCAGCCAAAAGATTCAATGAGAGATTGCTTTTGAGCAGCAGAGTGGGTCCTCGTATTGTCAGGAAGCAACAATACTCCGGCAGACAGCAGGCTGTGGTATTTATTCTGGATTGTGCTGCGAAGTTTTGTCAGGGTCAGACGATCCGCAGCTCCATTTATTGTTGTCAGCGCACATGGGCGAAAGAATGAACGCATGGGATTTCAAAAGGTATTGGCATTTCCACATCGACGACGAATTGAAAATGACGGTTCAGGAATTGCTTTTCTTGCTGGTGGCAGACTTCTATGATGGGGGTCTACAAAAACTTACCTCACAATATGACAAATGTTTAAATAACAACGGAAACTATGATTAAAAGTAGCTGAAGGTATGTAGAATCGGACATTTAAAAAATTACACAAAAATATTAAGTAGTTAATAATATTCTTGGTATATTCTTTAAATTCTTAATGTTTTATTCCTGCCAATTTTATACCAAATTTCCCGCCAAATGAATGTAGACAAGTACTTCTAATATTTTTCGAATTTTTATAAGCTAATTTTTGATGCCATTGTTCTTACGCCTACTTAAAGTTAAAGTATACATTAATGACTTAATTGTGTTTGTGAATTTTGGTGGCCTCAATAACATTTTAGACTTTTTTTTTCTGAATCATTGAGCCATTAATTTTATTACTCATTTTTATTTGCACTTGTCCTGCATGTATTTTTGCAATTTTACAAAAATGTTTAAATATGTTCTCAAGAAGGGTGTGAAAAATATTTAAAGTATTTTATTTATAGACAACACTAATCCAGGCACTTATGCTTAATGAATGGATCTTATTTTAATAATATGCCATCTAATATGATAATTATTTTTCTGGAACATAAATTCACTAGTACTTACTCCTTTTTAATAATAGAAATTCATAAACTTTTATGTTCCATATGGAAACATAATGTATTACCACAAGAATGGAAGAAGAGTATAATAATACCCATTTTCAAAAGGGAAGATAAAACATGTGGTAATAACTACAGAGGTATCTCACTGCTACCAACATCTTAGAAAATGTTATCTAACATAATTTTAATGAGATTGACGCTATATGCAGAGGAAATTATTGGGGATCATCTGTGTGTATTTCAACGAAATAGATCAACAATGACTCAAATTTTTACTACAAGGCAAATATTAGAAAAAAAAGTGGGAATTCAAGATGACGGTACATCAATTATACATGGTTTTAAAAGGGCCTATGATCCAGTTAAAGGAAAAAAATATCACATTTTAGTTAAGTTTGGAATACCCAAAAAACTGTTCAAGCTATTTGAGGTATGTTTGAGAGATACTCGTGGCAGGGTGCGGGTTGGATCTCACATATCAAATGCTTTTGAAATACTGAATGGATTGAAACAACAAGATGTTTTTCCCAATTAGTCTTTAATCTAGCCTTAGAATAAGCTATTAGGATAATGCAATAAAGTAGGGAAGGGTTGCCATTAAAAGGTACAATTTAGCTATTAAGGTACGCAGATGATTTAGCATTGTTAGGTAAAAGTAATGAAGCTGTTGCAAGAAATGCAGAAATATTTATTAGAGTCTAGTGACGAAATAGGTTTAGAAGTCACTCGCCTCGATGGCGTAGTTAGCAAACATGCTAGTTTTGTGTTGAGCTAGACTGCCAATGACGGGGTGATCGAGGTTCTAATCCCGCTCGGGTGGACAGGGGGTAGTGTTTTCTAAATGGTTTTCCACTCTGTGCAAATGCGGGTTCACTTCATCTACATTCAAACTTTACAATTCCTAACCCATTAGCTTAATTAGTATTTAAGCGTATAACCCAAATGGGTAATAGTATTATTATTATTTATTTAATTATTAATTATAAATATTATTTAGATATAACGGCAAACAATATATCATTTGATAGGGTTAATGAATTCAAATATTGAGGAATAATTTTAACTAGCGACAACAATATTAGATTAGAAATTAGGAAAAGAATACAGTTGGGAAATGCTTGTTATTACTCAGTCAGTAAGTTGGTGGCACCTTGCCTGCTCTCAAGATGGGGGGATAACTTCAGGGTTCCTACGCTCGGGAAAAGTCAGGGAAAGTCAGGGAAAAAAATAATAGTCAGGGAAAGTCAGGGAAGCTTTAAAAAGGTCAGGGAAGTCAGGGAAATGACAATTCATGTCTTCATGTCACACTTAGAAAAAACAAAGAAAATATTTTTTCTATTTACTGCGTCATAAGCCACTGCCCCAATGAAGAAAGCTGAGGGGCACTTACCATGCTCAAACTTGCCCTAACACAAGTTTTGGTAGCATTTTATTTCAGAATGTGAACGCAGAGGTCTCCTAGCCTGCACATGACAATTTTTTTAAACTTTAGTGATCACTTGTTTTTGTTCTTGTTCAAGGTTTGTCATCGTTATAGTTTGATACAGTGCACCAGGACTGATTAGACTACACCAGCAATGTCTAAAAAAAAAAACCGTTTTTAACCAGCTCTGGCTAAGCCCAGACCATTTTCCTGAATTCTCATACTGGATAAGTGGTGTTGAAAGTAATAAGCTGCAGGCATTTTGTAAAGTGTGCAAAAAAATTATAAACTTAAGTAATATGGGAAAGCAGCATTAGCTTCCATGCAAAAGGACCAACTCATATCAAAACTCTTGAAACTTTGACAAATCAACGCTCTCTGTTGACTTTTTTTTCAAAAAAGTCAAGTGATTCAGGTTCATCGAGCTCCCCAGTTTCAAGAGAATCTCTGGCACACAAAGACATTCTACCTAGTGATGATTCTGTGGTTGCTCGAAGAGTTTTTCTGTTTCATCGAAAATCGTAACGTCGCAGAAGGAAGCTGTTGCTAAAAGTGAAATTAGTGTAGTGCCTCAAAGAAACCATAACACTTTTGTTATAAAAGATGATATAACTAAGGCGGAAGTCATTTGGGCTATGCAAGTTGTTGACAAAAAATGTCTTTCAATTCGTGCAATAATTTAAGTACAATTTTTCAATTGATGTTTCCCGAGTGTTCCATTGCCAATGCCTTTACCCTTGGTGGAGACAAGGGTGCATACTTCATTGTGCATGGCTTGGCTCCATTCTTTCATAATAATTTTTCTGGACCGCCTAAAATCATGTAACAACTTTGTAATTTGTTTTGATGAGGCATTGAATAAAGTTATTCAAAGAGGACAGATGGACATTGTAATTAGATTCTGGGACAAGGAAAATCATAAAGTCATCAGTCGTTACTTAAACAGTGTGTTTTTCGATAGGAGCACTGCTGAAGAATTACTGAAGCATTTTCTGGATGGTATTTCTCCTCTTCCACTCTCTAAGTTGATACAAGTGTCAATGGATGGCCCAAATGTCAATTTAAAGTTTATAACACTTCTTCAGGAACACCTCAAATCTGTAACAGACAATGAAGTATGTAGTTTGCTAAATCTGGGAACATGTGGGCTTCATGTTGTTCATGGTTCCTTGAGAACAGGAGTAGAGTCTGTTGATTGGGATATAAGTAGCTTATTACGTCACATGTACTACCTGTTCACTGACTCTCCAGCTCGTCGAGCATTGTTCACCAGTTGACAGGGTGTACAACTTTTCCATTGAAGTTCTGTGGTGTGCGTTGGTTAGAGAATGCGAAGTGCTTTCAAAGGGCATTACAAATTTGGGACCATGTTATTAAGTTTCTCAAAGAAGCAAAACTTCCTAAAACAAAACCTGTAGAGACACTGAAAAGAGCAGCCTGTGATCCATTCCTAAAGTGTAAACTAGCGTTCTGCAAGACAATTGCAGATGAATGTCAGCCTTTCCTGCAACGGTTCCAGACATCAAAACCAATGACTCCATATCTTTTTGAAGCTGTAGAGAAACTTCTAAGATACCTTATGAATCGTTGTGTGAAACCTGGTCTTATGAAGTGCACGGGTCCAAAGTTACTGTCTATTGACACAAAAAAAATCAGAAAATTTGATCCTTAGCAAAATTATTGATATAGGATTTGCAACAAAACGTTTGTTAGGAGAAACTGCGATCACAGTAACAGAAAGACAAAAATTAGAATTTATACATGAGTGCCGCAGTATGTTAACCACCATGATTGCAAAACTACAAGAAAAAAGTCCCTTAAAACAGAAAGCTGTGAGAGGTTTGTCTTCATTGGATCCTTGTGTTATTCAACATTCACCTCAACTGGCCCAGAAGAGATTTTCTTTTCTTTTGGAGGAACTCAACCATGACAACATCATAAATGATGTTCTGGCTGAAAATGCCAAGAAAGAATACTTGCATTTTTGCAACCTCAAAAAATCTGAGCTTCAAGAAATATTTCGTCCTTGTGATCAGTTTAGTGATGAAGTAGGACTTGACACTATTTATGGTAGCTTTCTAATAGGAGAAGCAAACTACAAACATCTTTGGGAAGTAATAAAGATTTGCCTTGTCTTGTCGCATGGGAATGCAACTGTTGAAGGTGGTTTTTCAGTCAATAAATCTTTACTGGTTGAAAACATGCATGAAAAGACAGTCATTGCACAGCGTCACATTCATGATGAGATACAAGAAGCAGGAGGGATTAAAAATGTACACATTAGCAAAAAGATGTTGGATTACGTGAGAGGTGCTCGGAAACGCTATCATGAATACTTAGAGATGAAGAAGCAAGAAAAAAGTGAAAAAGACAAGAAGAAGGCAGAAAAGAGGAAATTAGATATACAAGTTAAAGATTTAGAAGGAGAAAGAAAAAAATTAATGATGGCAACTGAAGAGAAACGAGAAGCAGTAGACGTGGAGTTGCAAGAACTGAAGAAGAAGCAAGCTTCACTTTATTAAATATAACATAGTTTCTTATTGTATGACTATAGTGATAATTTTAATAAAAATAAAATTGACTTGAGACATGAATAATATGAAAGCAGACAGAGTTCCTGTTGTAAGCTATTCAGTTCAGGAAATGTACAGTTTAGGTAAAATAAAACTGTAATGATACCAAACTCTTTAGTATGTTCTTAGTGGCCTGTTATTTAATACGTATTTCTGCACATGATACCAAAGGGAATCAAGTTTGTTACAAATTTTTGATAGGGATTATTTTTCCATCATTTTCCCTCAACTGATTGGCAAGATGTCTGCTTTCTTATTCTTCCATGAGAGGTGAGGCAAGGTCGGCTGTAAGGGGGGAGGAGGCCGAAATAAATTTATTTAAATTAATATTTTCACGTGTATAGTACCGTAAAGTTATAATGGAAATTTTATGAGAAATTGGTCAGGGAACTTGGGAAAATAGTCAGGGAAAAGTCAGGGAGAATATTTTTACAAATACTGTAGGAACCCTGCATTTGAATAAATCTTAGAGAGATTGGGTGTAATGACCAATGAGTTAGACTGGAAAGAATTAACTCAAGATAGGAATATGTGACATAATTTTGTGAGTGCGGTAATGAATTTTCGAGATCCTAATGCTATAGAGTAAGTAAGAGAGTACTTACTCCTCAGTGATCATGACTTATTTCTAATTTCTTAAAAATAAGAACTCTCTGATTAAATCAAGTTGGTTAAAGAATAATACCATGAAATTAATGTATGTAAATTAAATATATTCTTACTAAAAGTAGCACCTTTAAGAAAATGCAGGGTTGCCACACACCTGGAAAACCGGGAAATTACAGTGAATATTCTTGTGTCTGGAAAAAACCGGGGAAACACAGGGAATTTCACCAAAAACCTAGAATCTACTGGAATTTGTTAGGGAATTTGGGCATTACAGTGCTTGCAAGCTTAAAATAGTAGGAACAATATAGACTAACATTTGTAACTGGAGAACTGAGCAGTCACATTGGAACATGTCTCATTTATGATGATTATGCTTAACAGCACCTCATCAGCTTGAGACAAGTCCAGAGTGCAACCGAGACGACTTGTTCAGCAAATGCCGCACCTTTTTGGCTTCCTCCACTCATCCCCCGCCAATACCAAAAACGTCTTGTTTCCTTGACCCCCATCCCCCAACTTCATCAAGCCCATGCTGCTGGTCTGTATTTCTGCTACCAGTTGAATGAATTCATTTTTTTGATTTTGGTATGTTATTTGTCTTATTTAAAAAAAATATTCCTGTTGAAAGAGATAAGTATCCCCGATATTATTGTTTTTGTAGCATGATGTTTAAGCTTGTACCTTACCTCTCTTGCAATTTGGGCTATTTTTAATTTTTTAGAAATTTCCAAGGTGTCAATTTTGTATGTTTAAATCTTTATGGGTTTTAACATTTTTATTGCAGTCAACTCTCGATTTAGCAAAGGTGGATTTACCTGGTCGCTGCCGTGACCAGGATAAAAAAAAACTAAGTATACTGTGAAGTGAAAAGTTTATGAAAATATTGCCTCCAGCCTGCTAGTCTGTCATAAAATTAGAGTGGTTGTAAAATTAACCGATTGTGTTTGTGTCCGTGCATGGCTACTTTACCTCTCCACCCCCTGTGAAATGGACTAGCCCACTTCTACCACCCTTCTCTACAAGGTCACAGTTCTTTTTTCTCGGATCTTTCTTTCCAGTTCATCGCAGTGTTAGAGATATGCGATAATGGTAAAATATTGATATTTGAGCATGAAAAAAATGAACAAGAAGTAAGCGTATAACCCGAACGGGTAGTAAGACGCGGTGCTAATATTATTATTAACAAGAAGTATATCAATATTTCCAAGTATTGATACTTTCATTTAGCGATAGAAAAATAAAGTTAATAATAATAAAAGATGAATAAATTTAATAAATGATTGGTGACCTGGTGGTCTAGGGGTAAGGTGTCGGACTTCTGTGCTGTGGTCCGGGGGTCAATCCTCGGTCCCGGCACAGATTTATCTGATTACCAAACCCTTCCTTCACCTCTGACAAGACGTGTATTAATCACAACTTGTGAATGTGGGGAATGCCAGGCCTCCACCGTGGTTCGGATTCCACGTTAAACTGTAGGTCCTCCATTTCATCTCACAATCACCCTACAATTACACATTAGCATAAGTGCGTATAACCCGAACGAGTAGTAAGGCGCGGTGCTAATAATAATAATAATAATAATAAATGATTGGAAAACTAAAGAAAGTAAAAGGAGAAAAGTAGGTAAATTAACATCTTTCGCTACCAGGTAAAAAGTACTAATATTAGTAAAATATCAAAAGGTTGGTATCGATAATAAAATATCTGGTATTGAAATAAAAGTATCAATACTGATATTGTATCATTCCTAGTGCTAGTTTAAGGCCAGTTCTCACATGTAATTTTCAATGAATCATTGTAAAAGAATACAAAATGAATGTCAGAACACTCATTTCATTAGACTGAATCATTATTTAAAGCGTTTACCAAAAGTAAAAAAGGAGTTCGTTCTACTTTTGTTCATTTTTAATAATCATTATTGAAAAATTAAAACAAAATGAACAGCGAGAACATGTACAGGAATTAATGAATTCATTTTTCTTTGAATGCAAAGATTTATTTCAACTGAATGCTACACTGTGACCAATTGAAACCCTTTATTGGATTTAATCCTTAATTTTTTAAAGTTTCAACTCCCGTTGACAAACCAGACAGCCTTTAATGAAATTTTTGGCGCTTATTTACAGACATTGTGTTGTAAGACTTCTCAAAAATGGTGTTTAAGTAGCGCAACGAACAAACCCAAGTTGGTCAGTCACATCATGATCAATGAAACATGTGAACGAATTCCTTTCATTTTCATGAAAATGAATTAGTGAAAATGGTTACTAGAATATGATATGTGAGAACTGGCCTTTACCGT
Organism: Timema cristinae; assembly: GCA_039000515.1. Classification (NCBI taxonomy): domain Eukaryota; kingdom Metazoa; phylum Arthropoda; class Insecta; order Phasmatodea; family Timematidae; genus Timema; species Timema cristinae. Next base: position 46,184 of record JBCFYV010000489.1, on the reverse strand, counting down.
CTCATAAAAGTGTAAGATATTAAAACCATTTCTAGATATGACCATACCTCAGGACTTTTTTTTTTATTTTGACCCTATCGCTCAAATTAAAGGTAGTTTACTGATAAGTGATTTTTTTGAATTCCATATTTTTTGAAAATGGCTCAAACCATTTTGATTAAAATTAATATATATGGACTAATTGACCTCCCAATAACACTTTTTTTTATTATTTTTTTTGTAAAAATATCGTTGATGGCTAGTTTACTGATGAGTGATTTTTTTCAAAAACTTGAAATATTTTAAAACCAGCCTTAAAGATTTGGTTGAAAATTGGTTGCCTTAGGCCTAACAATTGTGTTTGTGGTAAAAAGTTGTTTAAGGGTATTTTACTGATGATTGTCTTTTAATTAATAGATATAATGATAAATTTATGTTTGATTGTGTCGTATCATTTATTAATATGTACTTAATGTATTTGGGAGTTTTCGATGGGTTTGCAGATTTATCATGTAATTTGAGGAACCCCGCTAAATTGAGAGTTGACTATGTTGTTTTTTTTATAAATTTTACAATATGGTAGGGATGAGGTTGGCAGGTTATTAGAGGAAATGCACCTGAATGAGCGAGGAAAATCACATGTTAATTTCATTATTGTAAATTATTATTCACGATGTGTGTGAGCTACTTAGTCTATACAGTACATATACAATACATAAGATTGGTTAAAATGTTTTTTTATATATACACACACACACATACACCTACCACATTTGAACTCAAAATTATATTTTTGGTATTTCCACTTTTTTTTCTTCTTTCATTCCATTTAGGGCATACAGAAAATATAACCAATTTTTCCTTCTTAAAAATTTGTCATTCATTACTCATCCATTTTCCAAATAATTATTAAACATGTGTTTACCTTACACAATAAAACATGCCTCCAATGACAAATTACCACTCTTCTTTCTAAAATTTTCTTTAAAAAAAATTTAATGCCTCTATATTTATAATATCTATTAGTGTCTGTAAAAATGAAAATTTCCTCTGGAAAACATGGAAAATACAGGGAATTTTGTAATAAGATAATAGTGGCAACCCTGAAATGTTATCAAACTAAGATATTTAGTTCTTGTACAGGGTTCTACTTTCATTAGAGTAATTTAATTTTGGTTATTAATTCTGGTTTACCCCAAGGTTAATACAAAAAGGATCCCTTTGTACTCAAAACCATCACTATAAATTTTACCTGGGTGCAACTCGCTTTTGGGATCAAATGGTCTAAAACATCATTCTTGCATCAGATTGGGCTTTATGATGGGAGAGCGAATTTAGTATCCTGGTTGAGTGTACTGTGAACTTAATTTCCTAGATAGTTCCACTCCTCTGTTATGCAGATGCTGGTACACTTCATACATCCAACCTTCCTTAACCCTGACACATTAGTGTTTTTTAGCTAATAAAACTTTGTTGTGGGTATTGTCATTATATTACTACACATGGGATAGTAATTTTAAAGAGGTATTTTTGTGGGCAATGTCTTTATATGACTACATAGGTGATAGTAATTTTAAAGAGTTTGTTCTTTCCCCTTGGACCATAATAATGTACATAAAAAAAATTATATAAATTGTATTTTGATTATACTATCTGTGACATGATTCAATCAACGTAAAACATTTATTGTTATAGGTATTCATTCTATGAATCCGCATCAACACCTTCCTGGCAACACTTCCCCTACAAGTGATCAGCTGGCTCGATGGTTTTCACCAGAACTCTTGGCCCAGGCGAGAGCAGGCAACTTGCCAGACATGCCGCCAGTACCCTCATCATCAAATATGCTCTCACTTGAGGAATTAGAGAGGCTACAACAAGCTTCTGCTGCTGTGCACAATTAAGCATGCATTTATTTCACTTAAAAAGGAACTGTTTGGAGTATTTTCAATCTTTATTATTTTCATAAATGATCGATGACAAATTTTGATTTTTAAAGTAAACTAATGGCCAGTTTCATAGCCAAACTGAATACGCTTCAAGTGCAGCATTATACTAAATACAAGATGACACCTACATAAACTCGAATGGAACTTCCCACTTTTGCATACAAAACTAGCCCATTCCATTCTGGTCTAGGTAGGTGTCGTCCTGTATTTAGTGTAGCGCCGCACTTGAGGCATACTAAGTCTGACATTGAAACTGGTCCTTAATCTCCAGAATACCCTATGTACAGTCAAACCTCAATGAGTAAATTTCAAGTTATTATTTTGAAACTGAAATTCGCTGGTAAACCAATTTTATGTGAATGGTTTAACATTAGTTTTAAAAAGGAGAATTCATTAATATTTGATTCAAACTTTGTTGGGATTTATTATCCAACTAAAAAGTTAATAGTATGATACCGTCAGAGAAATAGAATTATGTTTTAGCATATGAAAATAATTCCAAGTCATTAGACGCTTTTAAATAGTAAGTAAAGAACTACCCTGTTCATTGTAAGATCATATTATCTTAAGGAATCCCACTGACACATAAACTAAATGTAGATGCTTCGTTTTTAATGTTCCGGTATAATTTTTCAACAATATTGCAAATATTATGAAACATGTATTTTAATTAATATTTTAATTTCATTTTCTACCATTTGTATTTATTTTTTTTTGTCCAAGAATAGTAAATGTTTTTCATCCTCTATTCAAATTGTTGAGATTTGACTGTAATTAATTTATTGGCTTAAAAGTTAATTTCTACTTGGTACAGATTCATGTTTTTTATAAATCTATACTACTAAAATATCACAAAGAATACTGAATGATATTCCAGAAGTGTTAGCTTTTCTTGGAAAGCAATTAAACATTAAATAAAACAGAAACAGCTGTCTTTTACTTTTAAAAATCGGTATGGTTATTTATCACTGTCAGTAAATATAACCTGAACAGTTAATATTCTATAAAATGGTTTGGCTGACATAATTTAAAATTAGATAAAACAAGTTTGTGAGTTAAAATCTCTCTCATAAGCACAAATAAAATTTATGTTTATTTCTTTTCTAATATGTTCAGTAAATTTGATAATTGACCCGTTTTAAATTATCATTGTGGCTATTTTAAATTTGATCAGAAGAAGTTAAAATGATCCTTAAATTTGAAGCCTTATTTCTATTTTGTAATATTTTAGTTTATTAATAGGTTCGTTCCTCTTATTGTTAAAATGTCTAAAGGAGTAACAATTTTTTTTTTTATTCTCACTATGAATGGATTTTCAAATGCCTGGAACTAATCATATTTCTAAGAAAGCTATGTTTGGTTTCTGATTTTTTTAAATGTTGAATCTGTCTACAATATGTTCCCTTTTAAACAGTTGTTGATATTTATTGTTGAATCTTCGTTAAAGGGACTCTTGTAAAATTCAGTGTTAGTGAAATTAAAAGCAAAACATTGTGGTTGGAAAATGTGATTTGTATTACTAAAAAAAATAGTGGTCAAGAGAACATTTTTTAATATTTTGCTCTGTAAGTATAAGAAGACGGATTTAAAATGTATTCAAAATAAACAGAAAGGGAAAATGATATAGGTTTATAGATGGTAAATATTATTTTCTTTATTTATTTGTTGAAGTGAATGTAGTTTGAAAGTGTTTATTCTAATGGTTTAATTAATAATGTGTATCCTATAATGGTTTGACTGAGTATACATTTACACTTTAAAATAAGGTGAATTAAATATAAAAGTTGTGAGTTTTTATTTTTATTTTTGCTGATGCAAAGTAATAATATATGCAGGACAGAAACTATTTTACCAAAAATGTTAAATCTTATGTCTGTTTTGAAGTGAGACTGATTTTTCTGAATATAAAATCTATATACATATATAATGTAAGCGGTCTTCTAGTAATGAAATGTAATTTCTTTAGTCATTCTAATTCCAAGCTGTATGAAAAGAAATTGCACTCAAAGTGAATCATATGTGTGCGATACAATTTTCCTTCAATCAATGTTATAAGAAATGAGAGTACTTACAATTTATTTAAATAGTTTAGTCACATAAATTAATACTGGTGAAAATACTTAATTACTTAGTGTAAAGTAAAAAGATGAACAATTTGATGTCTAACTTTCAAGTGATTATATTGTTCTATATGCAAGGGTTCTTATCCATGACTTTTGCTATTATTGAATTAAACATTGAAAAGAGATTACCAGAACACTGTAGGCCTCAAAGTTAACAGTTAAAAACACAACAAAACATATAGTTATGAAATTATCAGGGTACATCAGTTCCCTTCTTCAGCAAAAAAGAGTAAAATACCAAATGGACTATGTCAAAAAGTCTAAAGGTATACCATGGTCACTTATATATTGTTGTCTGTTTCTTGATTATTATTTTTTATTCTGCAGATACCTCTTCAAACTTTGTTGTGTTTATATTATATTTAATTATAAATTATTAGTTTGTTTTATATAGAAGTGACTGACTCGTGTGAGTAGGCCTGCTTGGAAAAAAAATATATATTTATTTAATGTTGAGACCAAGGGGTGCTTAGATTTGGTTATATATTTGTGTGCAAGTTCCCACCTACGAAGCTGAGAAGCATTGCAACGATTGGGGAGGGCTCGTATTACTATAGTACTATAGTGTATGTCAAAATCTAAATCATTCTTTTGGGCATGAAGTGCTACTGATTTGTCAGTGTCGTCGTGGTTGGTATCAAAATGGTGACCATTCATTCGTTGTCTGAGTGTTCCTGTGGTGAGGCTAATGTATTCAAAAATGCAGTAGTTGCATTGTAAATGGTATATATTAGATTTTTTTTAGCACTCATGATGTACCATGAAGTACAATTAAGTACCTACAAAATTCACCAACATTCCACCTCATTCAACAGCAGGCTCACACAAATGGAACACCCCAATTAAAGGCCACTATGGCTGCTCCACAGAAAATCTTAAATACCAGTTACAATGCAACTAATAGATTGCTGAATACATTTGCCTCACCACAGGAACACACTGACAACAAATGAATGGTCACCGTTTTCATAACAATCACGACCCTGACAAACCAGTAGCACTTCATGCCCAAACACACAATGTGGATTTCGACTCGTGCTATTGTACTATAGCAATACCAGACCTCCCCAATAGTTGCAATACTTTGTAGGTGGGAACTTGCTCACTAATATAACCATCTCTTCTTTTCTTCCGTGAAGGCCTACTCACATAAATCAGTCCTTTATATAAACAAAAATAATAACGTAATTTAATAATTAATGATTAAGTATAATATAAAAAAACATATCCATCAACCAAGAGTAAAGACACAAGTTTGAACAGGCAACTACAGAATCTAAACCAAAAAAAATCAAGAAACGGGCAATATCAGTGTATAAGTGACCAAGATCTACTCCTAGCCATGCTGCCATCATAGTCCATTTAGTGTTATACTCTCTCCAGCTGAAGAAGAGGACCGATTTACCCAAGTTTTCATAATTATGTGTTTCATTGTGTTTTTAACTGTGAGCTTTGTGGCCTACATGTTTATGCTTTTTAATGTTTAGTTTAAAATAGTCGTTTGGCGCCATTTTTCCTGTGTTTTTGATATCTTTTTTTTCTAGTAACATAAAGGAATATTGTGTGTTCAGTTCTTTGGTCTTTCATGGCAATTAATTATTCATTAAGTTATTTATTTATGTTTATATTATGATTTATTGCCTACCAGTATTTAAAAAAAATGTATGAAATAAATGAAAACATTCAAATCCTATACTTTATATTTGTATTCAGGGGGTATATGGAACGCTATGACTTGCTCTTGGTTAAGATAGTGACATTTTGTTTACATTTATTATGTTTTTGTATTTATTTATTTTGTGTGTACGTTAATGAAATCAATGTATTTCATTTCTCATATAATAGGAAGACTAGAAATATATTATTTTTTTGGAGTGAAATCTAGTGTGTTAAATGTTGATAAGTGACTTTTTTTGTTGCATACTTAAATAAATATTAAATCTTAAAAAAAAAAAAAGTTTCGTCAATTTGGAAGCCCTATAATTTAGTTTTTTTTATAAGACTTGTAATGTAAGTAGGTGCTTTGAAGGATAGTTGGAGTCTAAAATTAATTTATAGATTTTAAAACTCGGTCTGTAAAGCTTCATTGCTTTACAGTTAACACTAGTGCATAACATTGATATTCCATATTATAAAAACCTGATGTGTTAATTTGCAGCTATCATTTTCATATAGTATGCTAGATTATATTGGTTTTATCTTTAAAACTAAGTGTTCTTTCCAGTCGACAAACTATTAGCATCAAAACAACAACAAAACCGATAAAAAGTGGACTGTATATAACAATGTGATAAATGCTTACCTCTTCTAAATAAAGTTCCGCGAAAATGGAGGTTTACCTTGTGGGTTGGCATGGGAAGGAATAGGGAACAAGGTCGTTAATTCCTCGGCAATCCTCGAATATTGGCTGTAGTTTTGGACCAAAGAGGCCCCTTTAGGGCCCGAAGCACAGACACCCAACATGTACAGAGTCCCACGCTGAACTGACTAAAAAAAGGAACCAACAACCTACTTTTCCCCTTCTTTCCACTCTCAAAAAAAGGAGGAAGAAAAACCAAAAAAAACGGCGGGAACCAAAGAACAAAGAACCACTAACACATACAAACCAATAAAAATAGGGAACTAAATAAAATGAACTAGGTTAAACAAACTATACATAAAGGCTATTTTACAATATTAAATATATACAGTTCAGAGACTGAACATACCGCCAGCCTTGAAATAAGGTATTTAAACCCAAGTTATTGAGACGGCAGTGGACAAAGTTTCACCACTGGCCCTTGTAGGTTCCTCGAGTGGTACGTTACTGAGGCCACTCGAATGGCAACCGTCCTTTGCGGGGAGGACTTCTTCAATGACTCCAAGTAACCACTTCAATGGAAAAAGGGGCCATCTTGTTTGATGACCACGACCATTCAACTTGGATTGGAGTTTGGGGGGTGTTCCATTTAGTCTTTTGTTGCAAAGTGTGCAAATATTCTAAGTGCCAACGCTTCCAATAATCTTGCACAAGACGTTGCACCAGCTGCCATCTTGAAAGGCGATTCAAAGAGAGTGTAGTTAAATCGTGAGCTGGAATGGTTTGAAGAGGTGTCAAGGTTAGAAAATAAGCTGGTGTCAATGCTGAGATATCATCGGGACTTTGAGGTAGTACACAGAGAGGTCTTGAGTTCAGAATAGCTTCTATTTGGGTAAGACAGGTATAGAGCTCCTCAAAGGTAGAGAATTTGTTCACCAACCACTCGTACTAGGTGAGTCTGACTGACTTTACTCCGGCCTCCCACAGCCCACCAAAATGAGGAGATGAGGGGGTGTTAAAATGCCATGTGATTCCTCTGTAAGATAGCTCATCTGACAGGGTCTGGCGATAAACTCTAGAGTTAAGGAAGGCACACAATTTATCCCAATTCTGCTTTCGCACCTACAAAGTTTGTTCCACAGTCTTGAGTACATTGCTAAACATTCTCCTCTTCTGCAGAGAAATCGCTTAAGAGCGCAAGAAAAGTTTCTGTGGACAGGTCCGATGCCAGTTCTAAATGTAGGCCTTGGTGACCAGACATACAAATAAACATATGTATGCCTTCTTTGATTTAACACCTCGATGTCGACTGAGGGTAATATTAAAGGGACCTGCATAATCAACCCCTACATGGGTGAATGGTTTGGATTCCTGGACTGGGGAGCAGGTAGGTCAGCCATGACTGGAAAGCTGGGCTTAGGGTTGAACTTTAAAACAATGTTTACACTGTTGCACCCGTTGGCGAATCACACCTCGACCAGCCAGAATCCACATATTTCTGTCGGAGCAGTGAGAATACAAGATGTGCCCCAGTTATGAAGATTGTCCTTGTGACACTGATCTAATTACAAATCAACAAAATGATCCTTTTTTGGGAGAAGTGCAGGATGTTTTTGGTCAAATTTTAAGAGTCGTGTTGCGCAGTCGACCTCCTACGCGGATTACACCCTCTTCTATGAAAGGACTTAGTTTTCTTATGCCAGGTGACAGTATGGCCAACTTCTAGGGCTTTGAATTCTTTATTATTATTATTATTAGCACCGCGTCTTACTACCCGTTTGGGTTATACGCACTACGCTAATGTGTAATGGTAGGGTGATTGTGAGATGAAATGAAGGACCTACAGTTTAACGTGGAATCCGAACCAACGGTGGCGACCTGGCATTCTACACATTCACAAGATGTCTGTCAGAGTGTAGGAAGGGTTTGGAAATCAGATAAATCTGTGCCGGGACCGAGGATTGAACCCCGGCCGCCAGCATAGAAGTCTGACACTTACCCTAGACCACCAGGTCACCCAAAATTCTTTATTAACGTGCTTATGTTGAATGCTTGTACTAGGACTTGAAGAGCCTGATTCAATTCTTTCGAAGTTAAGTGCTCATCTTTAGGTGCAGCTTTTAGACGGATGCAATTCACAAACCGAAGCACATAGGCAGTGACTCTTTGCAGTTTCTTTAGCGAAGACAGCGATCTATCAAATTCAGCAAGGGTGTGTCTTCTTCATGATGAACTAGTAGGGCGACTAGCTTTTCTTCGGTCACAGCTTTGGTATGAACTCTTAAACAAATGGGATTACGGGCTAGACAGATCTTCACACTGCAGCCAAGCGGTCCTTCCACCAAAGATGGTGCTCAACAAGTTGTGAAGAGCTAAGTCCCCGTGAGGCGCAATCTGCTGGATTATCTATTCCAGGGATGTGGAACCAATGTTCAGAAGGCAAGTATTCTTGAATTTTAGATACACGATTGCCCACAAAAGTTTTCCATCAATGTGGGGATGAGTGTATCCAGTGAAGTGCACTGTCGAATCTGACCATGCTTTAGATATCTGTAAGTGTGACCTTCTGCATGAGGCGAAGTTTCACCACATGAATTAATTTTGCAAGAAGCAATGTAGCACATAGTTTTAATCTAGGTATGGAAACTGTTTTCAAGGGGGCAACCTTCGAATTGCACATAACAAGGTTACTACTATTGATTGCGATGAAGTGACCGCTCAGAGATAGATTACAGCACCATAACCCTTTTCAGAGGCATCTGCAAATCCAAGTAAGGTGCATTCAAGGCAGTCACTCGAGGACAAATGTCGAGGAATTTTGATTGATGAAAGATGGATGAGCTCTTGTTGAAAAGTATTCTATATTTGGCACAAAGTGGCGGATGGGGTATCATCCCAACCAATCTTCAGACCCAAAGGGTTTGGGTCAACATTTTTGCAAACATTGTGGTGGGCGATACGAAGCCTAAAGGATCAAAAATTCTAGCCACTGTAGAAAGAACAGCTCTTTTTGTGCATTCACATGGTGTCACATTTACACTAAAAGTGAATACATCCCAGTTCGGTATCCACTGCATGCCTAAGATTTTTAGGCCGATGTTAGAAGAGGTATCACCATCAAATTTTTTGACTTGATTTACTTGATGTTCAATAGAAATGGCACGAAGGAGGTCCGAATTGTTACTTGACCACTTGCGCAATTCAAAACCACCACTTAGGAAGAACCTCACTAATTGATGATAAAGGAGTTTTGCTTGGTCAACGGTAGGTGCTCCAGTAACCACATCATCCACATATATATCATTCTCTGCGACCTGGGACGCCAGGGGGAAACCCGATCTTGTTCATCTATGGCCAGTTGCTTAACAACTCGCGAAGTGCCAAGAATGGCGATGACTTTACCCCAAAGGCACTGTATCGAGTTGATAGGTCTTCAGAGGTTCTGTAGTGGAAAAGCGCCAAAGAATTTTCTGAAAGGATCGATGTTCAGGGTGAACCCATATTTGCCTATACATTTGTCGTATATCAGCGGTGAGGGCAATGGGATGCAAACGTAAGTTTAAAAGTATCTCAAAGATATCCAATTGAAGTTTAGGTCCAGTGAGGAGAGCATCATTCAAAGAAAGCCCTGAGGTGGACTTGGCACTAGCATCAAAAACCACTCTTAATTTGGTTGTTGTACTCTCAGGCTTCAGGACACAGTGATGTGGAATATAATATGAGAGCGACTTTGAATCAGTGCTAGGGGACAAGGACATGTGTTTTTGATCTAAATAATCTTCATGAAGGCATGGTATTCCTTACGCATTTCAGGGTTGCATTCCAACCTTTTCTCTAGTGTATAATATCGCTTTTCTGCTTTGGACTTGGAATCTCCCAAGTCGCATGGGCCGTGTTGGAATGGCAGTGCAATGAATATCGACCAGAACTTTCTATTTTAACACTTTGACGGAATATGTCTTCACAGCGAGTTTCTTCATGACTATAAACAGGTTTTTCTGTAGGAACCTCCTCCAACAAACCAAAACTGTTGAAGGACCCTATCTAAATGTGGATCCAGCGAGGCACAAAAGTTTTTGGGTACTGTGGACCTGAGTGAGAGACGTTTTGCCCATAAGTAGCCATCCGAAACATGAGCTTAGGGCCACAGGAGTGTTTGGCTGACCAAATATTCTCCTTCCATCAACTATGTAGGGATAGAATTCCGCCCCCACTAGACCATCCACTTCACTGGTTGATAAAAGTGGTCATCTGCAAGAGTCAAACCCTCCAAATGGGGCCATGTTTTTGGTAGTATTTGGACCGCTGGAAGTTGATCTGTGATCTTGTCAACAATCAAAGCCGAGACATGAAACCTAGGCTTGTCTAAGAATCTGGGTTGAAGTGTCAATGAAGTAGTGCCATGAATGGGGAGCGGTGATTCCCCGATTCCATTACCGAGCCTCTCAAACGATGACGAGATAAACCTAGCCTTTTAAAACAAGATTCAGTGATGAAGTTTGCCTGGCTAGCTGAGTCTACCAAGAACCTAACCTCTTGTAGGTTTCCCGATGCATCCGTTACGTGTAGCAATGCTGTAGATAGCAGCACCATGGATTTAAGGGATGTAGAAGCTGCTGACGATACTGTGGAAGCTGTACACGCTGTAGGCCTATAAGCTGCTTCTTCTTCCACATTCGGGGGGGGGGGGGGGGGTGACCTCAACATTAGGCCTGGCTTTCATTGTACGGTTTTCAAAATGGAGCAACGAGTGGTGTTTGGAGTTACAATGGCGACAGTTAGCACTGAGCTACAAGATGCTGCCTTATGCGAGCCACTTAAACAATTCAAGCACAGTTGCTTATGTTTTACAAATTCAAATCTTTCAACAGGAGTTAGTTTTAGAAAGGGTTCACAATGATATAGGTATGGGGTTGTTTGCAATTCACACATAGTCTTGAGCTTCCAGAAGTATTTCCATCTGTTCTTTTGTCTCGATGTTCTTGGGGAGGTAGCTTGGATCCTGCTGCCCCTTTGATCCAACTACAAACGAATGAACCCCACGTTGGCGACTTCTATCTGTGTAGGTAGGTAACTTGCCGTGGCCTATAAACCGACACCTGAAGGGGTTAGGGCCTCTTCAATCTGACATCGTTTTCCAAGAAAATGAAGAAACTCATTCATTGTGGGTAAACGCATTGTCTTGTGAAGTTATTTCCCCCTGCCTTTTGGACGACGGATCTAGTTTGTGAATGACAATGAAAATTAACAATGTGTCCCATTGATCTACAGGCAGATTTTGGAGACATAGTGCTCCCAAGTGTTCGTTGATAGTGGTTAGTAGTTTTCTCAAGTGAGTCGGTGAGTGCTTCCCAATGCTAGGAAAATGAACCAGTTTGTCTAGATGAAAATTACAAATAACTTTCGGGGTTGTTATATTGGCCTTGAGTGCATAAATTGCTGCAGGAAATCCGCTTTGCCGTAGGTGAGGTTTTTAACTAGTGAGAGTGCTTTATCATGAAGATGAGACTTGAGGATGGTAAATTTAACAATATCAGGATACTCATTGTTACACTCGACTAAATGGTGAAACATCATAGAATTCAGGCCATTCAGAAATGTTGCCACCGAAACTAGGCAATTCAATGGACGGTAATACAATCTTACTAGGGCCTGGAAGACTCGTAGGAACAGGGCTGGGTTGGTAACACTACTCTCTCACATGGCTTGAATAGTAGTGACTCTGGAAACAGCTGGTTATAAATAGAGATGAAGGAAAAGTAGGCCAACATAAATTCCTGCTGCTCTTTTACCTTATCACTCTTACTAGGTTGTTTACCCTTTGCCAGGTAACTATCCAGCTCCACAATAGAATTTTCAAACTTTTCCCGCGTATTTGTGAGTTCTTGTGCGAACGATTGTATCAACTGTAGCCGCAGGGGATCTGAAGGATCGTCTTGAGCTTCTTTCACCTTATCAAAAATCATGCACATGAGGTTCAAAGATGCCGTGATCTTATTTTCGTAGACCCCAGAGCATGATTATAATTTAAAGAACGGTGTGAAACCAAACAAATAAACAATTTTTTATTATTAACTACGTTCGAGAACAAAACAAGACGAACTATTTATGTACACAAAGAATGATCGATAGTGACCGGCAAGCGATAGATAGCGAGAGAAAATCGAATGTATCAGACCAGCGATAAACTGCGAGATAAAGTGAGATCGATGTATCGAATCTCGTATATCGATGAATATTGAACGTTAGTTTGTGCGAGAAGCCGAGAAATGACGTCACAAGTGACGCACAACAAAGTAGGAAACACTAAGTTAATATACGAAATTAAAATACCAAATCACAAGAATTATGAATCGTAATACGACAAAATAGATTTTCTTGACCCACAAGAAACCCAACAACTTCAAAACAATTTAATAATGAAATTACACAAAGTACAAGAACAGCATAGCGGGAAAATAAATGGCCAAGATGGCGCAAACGACTGGAAAACAATCAACAAATTACAATATCCGGCCGGACTGACCAAATGTTCTTTCCAGTCGACAAACTATTAGCATCAAAATAACAACAACAAAACCAATAAAAAGTGGACTGTATATAAACTATGTGATAAAAGCTTACCTCTTCAAAATAAAGTTACGCGAAAATGGAGGTTTACCTTGTGGGTTGGCATGTGAAGGAATAGTGAACAAGGTCGTTAATTCCTCGGCAATTCTCGAATATTGGCTGTAGCTTTGGACCAAAGAGGCCCCTTTAGAGCCCGAAGCACAGACTCACACATAAACAATAATTTACAAAGCAAAAGATGTAGTCGTCATAGCAGACACCAACACGTACAGAGTCCCACGCTGAACTGACTAACAAAAGGAACCAACAACCTACTTTCCCCCTTCTTTCCACTCTCAAAAAAAGGAGGGAACCAAAGACCAAAGAACCACTAACACATACAAACCAATAAAAATAGGGAACTAAATAAAAATGAACTAGGTTAAACAAACTATTGCATAAAGGCTATTTTATAATATTAAATATATACAGTTCAGAGACTGAACACTAAGAAAAAAATATTTTTTGCCAGCCAATGTAACTTTCAAGATACCTTTTTACTTATATGTACTATATAATATATATTAGGATTAATAAAATCTTTTAAGTATTATAAATCCTTAGCCAACACCTTCCACAAAGTCCCTTGGAAACTCTAAAAATGTATTTTACCTTTAAATAAGGGGAACTATGATAGTCTCTTTCCACATGGAATTTTTTTTTTCAGTTAATGATTTCTTAAGGCGATTGGCCCTTTTCATCTTGGTAGTCCTCGATCTCAACCACAAATTACTGAAGGACAAGACCAACGCGTTCATAAAAGAAGTTTCCAGGTTCACTGACTGAAAATATGCCCATGTTTGAAATATGAAAGATCAACAGACGCAGTTTTTCTGTAATATTTGCAAATTAACATTCAATTTTCCTCCAAATTAGAATTGATCTTTCATTGAATCAGGTTTCCAAAACCTAAAAAATTCTCTTTCAAATTTAAAAAACATAAAAGATCGGAATGCCACCGAGAATCTGTCTTAAAGTTGGGGTTCACGAAGGCTGTTGTGAACGTTTCGTGCCAACTTTCCAATGCTAGACAAATAAAGATGGAAGAGAAGATACTCGCAACCCTAAAGTTTCTAGACGTTCAAGGACTCTCAATAATTATAGGGCGCATTGTTGAGTCAAGCAGCTTTGATAACTTTCCGAGGTGAAGACTGCCCAATTTTAAAGAAATTGTTATATTGGGATTAATTTAAATGGTTTTCTCATGAACTTGGAACGAGATTTTGGATATTATGAGCCATCACGTGACACTAGTAATGTGCGCCAGTAATTTACGTGCAAAAGCTGTATAAGCTAAGTCTCGTGTCATTTTCTCTGCTTGAATTGGTGGCTCAGTGAATAAAATAAGACAAAAGTAAGTTGATGCACAGGCTATAAAGTACCAGAATTTAAACAAAAAATATGATATAGGTATAGTTCAAGCTAATATAGATGCTACTCTATAAGATGACTTTCTTATACACTATGTGAAAAAAATCAGAAGCATGCTTAACTTTTGGTAAGCAAAATTCTCGTTGTTGGAGCAGATACTGTGTGTTATAACTACACGAGCAAGGGTGTCAGTTTTGAGACAACAGTGGTGCCTGAACTTGCTTGCCATCATTAAGAGGTAGACACAACGATTGTTTGCACGTCCAACATAGATCACATATTAGTAATCAGACAGAATATCCTGGTTAGTGAAAATGACACTGAAGATTCGGCTCTATTAATTCACCATCAAGAGAACTAACTTGATTCTCAGGTTTGACTTGAGTGTGGTGTGTCCTCTACCAACAGCAGAAGGACGACCATTGTAACTTGTATCACAGAGGAGCTGGGACATTATCTGGTAGAGGCCTAGTATGGCTGATTACCGCATTTTTACAAGGTCTGATTTCAAAACAAGTTAAAGTTAAACTCTTTGAAAAAGAATCACTAATTCCAAGAAATTCTCAGACAGTTAGGTGAATCATTAACTTCAACTGAAGAAAAGATAGCTGGGTTGGAGAAATTTGTCTGTGCCATGTGCGGCCACTTTAGATACTCTTCTGTGCCAGGGCATAGAAAGCTCATTCTTTTAGGAGGGGGGAGGGGTCCGGACCCCTCTCCCCAACCTCGTATTTATTTCAAAATGTTCATAGTTAGCAAATATTTTGAGTAAGTAGGTATGTTGAGATAATGGGTGGGGGAAGGTAGTAAACCTACCTACATTAGCTACAAACTCCATATCTAATAGTTCTTTTATTTAAGCTGCTTTTTTTACTTTCTCGCTATCTCACAGGTAGAGAAAGTATTGTGATCGTAAAAAAAAATTGAGTTCGAGATTTTGATGAATTTTGACGTTTCATGATAACCGAAAAAGTTTTTTTTTTAATTTCTGTTTTGTCTGTACCTCAGAGTATAGCCTAAACCATTATACAGATCGGGCTAAAACTTGGTATCTAGGGTTTTCATAAGGTTGCCCCAAGGGTTTTTGGAATTGGATATCTAACCCTAAAATTGAGGGTGTTTTACTGAAGGGTGGAAAGAGAAACCCCGATTTTGATTGAATTTTATTTCTGAGCATTGATCAATATATATTTTTTTTTTTATGGCTACTCTCATTTTTTTTTTTGGCAAAATGACTAAATGTTCCGGTCTGATGCGTAAATCCTCATTTTTTATCATATCTCCGAAACTATTTGAGATATGAAATTACTAATAATTTAAAATATGTAGGTCTATTTATAATACAAACATTTTATTTGAAACATATTTTTATAAAAACCAATCATTTTCAAGCTAACGCAAATACATATATTTTTTTCAAACTTTTCGAACACTAAATGAAAAGTATTGCGACTGTCAACAAAAAATCTAACCTAAAATGTTGATGGATTTCGACGTCTCATGTCCCCCCGAACCCTAAACAGTTGTTTTTGCAATGTTGTCTGTATGTGTGTCTGTTCAACCCTAAAATTAAGAGTAGTTTAATAAAGGGTGAAAGAGAAAAAAAAAAATCTGTTTTTTTTCAAAATCGGCTCTGACGATTTTGATTAAAATTCGTATCTAGGTGTTGATTAAGATTATAAACAAAATGGCTATTTTAATTTTCCTATAAAAATGACTTTTAGGGTACCTTACAGAAGCGGAACTGTCCTTATCTCCGCACCTATTTGAGATACTAAATAACTTATCATTGCAAAATTGTAGCACTATTAAAATAAAAATAAACTTTTATTTGAAATATATATTTATAAAACCAAGTTTCTGAAATGTTGGCAAATATATTAATACAATGTTGTGAGCTTTAGTTGTACAGAGGTACTAATGTTAACGCAATAATAATCCTCTAGTGCCATAGATTAATTAAATATTAGTAAATCCCTCAAAAAGTGTATGTTCTTTTTTATTTATCTTCTTAGGTGAAATGTTTGTACAGCAATGATCTAGCGCTATCATTTTAGATTTAATAGTCACTATTTACATTTTTCTATTGGTCAAAATATATAAATGAGGAATTCAATAGCAATGCGATGACCTCATGATGTGCAACATTTAATAAAAGCTCAAAAATTTTAACCGGAAGTAGAAATTTTAATACGAAGGTTTGACCTTTGTGCACATACAAGGAAATAACCGAAACACAACCTTACGGGAGATTTGGTGCGCCCCTCGATTCAGGCAGAACTTACCATATGCAGTGATAACAGTGCTTTCAAGTGAGAATTCTTTAAAACAACTCACTTTCAAAATGTTCCTTGTGAGAAAGACAATCTAAAAGCTAAAGAGCTGCTCTCTCTCCGTAGTACAATAGTTCAGGTAGCGAGCGGTAATCCTCACCCCGCCTCACCTTCCTTTCATTAACCAAAACTTTTCAAACAATTGAGAGTGTTGGACCCAAATATACAATGCCAGTGCTTCTTACAGTGTTTAAATTTAAGGCCGTTGCCCACAAGCGACGTGCGCCATCTTTGCAGTTGCGTTATGTGACGCTGCGTCTCAGCGTTACTTTGATTCGAATGATGGAGTTTACAAGGGACGCGAGGTCTGGCGTCAAGTTGGCGTCATTTTTGCCTCAAAACTAGTGATGCGGATTTCTGCCAAACGTGGCGGTGACGCTACTGTTCAGTGTGTTCTGTCAGTCCCTGTAAAGACATAGAGCAGTGGACACGAACTGCGTGTGTCATTGTGACGGTAATCAGTGTACAGTCAGAATAAAGGATGAAATAGACACATAACTTTTTATCAATGAGGTGCGGGATGGACCCTGTCATTTTGAATGCGTCCTTGGAAGAATAACACGACAGAATAAAAAACAAAAACACATGGATGGAGATATGAAAGATGCTATATCCAAATACTGATGAAATGGAAGCCATAATGCTAAATTGACTTGGCGAGTTTAATCTCAATTTTCTTTTACTAATAATTTTTATGAATTGGGGGAAAAAATATGTTTCTATATACAGTGGAACTTCATTTATAAGGACTAACTAGGACAATATGCCATCTGGATTATCCGGAATTATAGTAAAAGTGCATTAAAACTACCATTTATTTTCACAGTAACAATTTGTAAAATACTTGAAACATGTCACAACCACTGTTCACTTATAAAATAATGAGTGAGACTGGATGTTAGGCAAAATGCCTATACATTATTGTTACAGATATAAATAAAGATGACTTATAAGTTCATGTCAGGGTATCAGAGTTGTATACAGCAAAGATAAATTTGCCTATTTTTTTCCGCTCTGGGAGTATACTTATCACGGCCATGGCTTTAAACCGATTGAAGCCGAAAGTTTCGTCCAAATAGACGCAAGTTGCTAGTGTGCACTGCTCCGGGTGCTGTGACATGTGTCAACTTAGCGTCTGTCACCAGACGCAAGTTGCTAGTGTGAAATGCCTTTAGCGGTGACGCACGTCGCTCGTGGGCACCGGGCCGAAGAGACACGCAGTCTTGTAAATTAATTAATAAATTTTTTTGTGACCAGCTTCTGTGGCTACAATTCTTAAGGATTCGCTTTTTTCATTAGATTGGACTGCACATAACTGGGATATAAGTGTTAAAATCTCAATCGGGTGTACATAGAGAGGTTTTTCCTAAAAAGCTTATAATTCTCCTTCAACGCAAATACGGACACATTTCTCAAAAATTCTACCTTCCTCATTCCTAATCCATTGGATTAATTACGCGGATAGCTGTAACGGGAAGTAAGGATGCACAAAATATATCGGTAACTAAAATTTAATACTTATGTTAAGGTTGCATTTATTTTTTTACATTTAATACAAAAAAAATATATAAGTGAGATGCTACTTTATAAAACTTAAAAAAAACACATATAAAATACAATGAAAAGAGTCTTCTAAGTATATGATTGGTATCGGTAGCCTACTACCGTCTTATTTTAAACACTGGAAAGATTATATCCAACATTATTTTATACTGATGTGCAATGAGAGTTAACAAATCTGTTTTAAATAAGTTTATAGTAAATTCAAGTCTGAAAATGAAGATTTATCTCTCTGTACGCGCTTTTAGGTTCACACAACAAAAATATCATAATGTTTTGTCCAATTACACTCTTCAGACACTTTCTCACGTTTGTATGGAAAATTAAATATCTCTTAATTTTAGTAAAGGTGAATAGAAATAAATATATATTTTTTTACACTAAAAACTCTGTTTCAGTATTAGATTATTTTACTATTATTATTATTATTATTAGCACCGCGTCTTACTACCCGTTCGGGTTATACGCACTTACGCTAATGTTTAATGGTAGGGTGATTGTGAGATGAAATGAAGGACCTACAGTTTTAATGTGGAATCCGAACACGGTGGCGACCTGGCATTCCACACATTCAATTATTTTACTATAATAGAACAATACTTTCATACAATTCATAACTGCAAATTTTCTTAAAGAATAAATATGTATATCAAAATAAAATACATTTTTGTAAAGTGATTAAAATTGTTGACAATACAAATTATAAGAAAAAAATATTCTTAACTATTCCCAAATATTGTTTTAGTCATAATTATAGTTATTAAGTGTTTTTGTACAAAATTCATCTACTAAAATGTAAAGAAAAAGTTTTGTTTATGTAATTTAGACAGGCTTGAAACTAAAATTATAATCGCTATCATAAAAAAAATCAATACAATAATAATACAGAAATGAGATTTAACATAAATTTGATTAAAATATGTGTCAAGCAAATGTGGACATTAATATATCTCATAATATTCTGGTTTCTTTGATTTTCATAATGTATTAGATGAAGCTTTGGCGTATTTAGCTATAGCATTCTTGCTTTATTGGTGAACATACAGCTGTCATAATTTTGATAGTTCCTTTGTATACAATCCAAGCTAACCATAGCATCACAAACCAGTTATGGCAATTAATAAATTAATAAATCTTAGAATAAAATATTACTAAATTTTCAAATTGAGTGCACAAACGAGCGCAATCACAGGAGGCGTTACACTCCTTTTCCAACGAAACTTTACCCAAGCACGATCAAAAAACATGTTTAAAAAAAGTCACTTTTCCCAAAGTGCATAAATTAATAAGAGACTAGTTACAGAAACCTTTAAATATGAAGCACATTATTTTTCCAAAGAGAACAGGTCCCCAAAGTTATGTCACCGAATCGGTTTATTTTAATGTTTGTCGCTCCTAGATATGTGATAATAGCTATTATTTGTAAATCAATTACCAAATTTAAAAGATACTTTTTTTGTGATTCATTTAATTTTACCTTTAAAATTTTTTTTTCCCTCCTGAAAAAAGTAATGTTCCCCAAAACAAATTTTTGTATTAAAAAAATTTAGGGGCCCCTCCTTTCCCCCCGAAATTTAAATTTTTTCAAATTTTCCCCAACTTTTATGGTTTTTTTTTGGGTGCCCTTTTATAAATTTTGGCGAATTAAATTACTTCATCATAAAAGAGTTTTTTCTTTTGGAAAAGGCAATTTTCGCTTTTTTTTCAAACCCATCTCTTCCCCTCCCCCTCCTTAACCCCCACAATTCCAATTTGGAATTTTAAGACTTATTGGTTTTTTATAGAATTTGACGGTCTAAAAAACTTAAACCTAACCCATCAAAAAGAGTGGCTATATTGGGTATTTCATTTTAAGCGTTACCTTTCCTGAGCTTCATTTTAAATTCCATTTGTCAGAGCTTTTTTGGGGTTTTCCCGGGAAGGTCTATAAATTACATGGGATTTTTGAAGTTTCTACCTTTTAAAAAATTGTATTTATACTGGGGGTCGTTGAGCGATGGCTGAGATTATTGCACAAAAATGTATTTTAAACTTTTTTTGGGGAAAAAAAAGAGAAAAAATTTTACTCGTCAAAGGCCCCAAATTTTACTTAGATATTATTTTTTCGGTGAATTTGAAAAAAAACGTAAATTTTCCCCCCCTGCACCCCCCGAGAGGACTTATATTTTTGCATAAACCACAAAATAACAAATTGGCGATTTATTTTTGATAAAAGCAATTTTTTATTCCCAATATACACCCTACACAAATCTAGTTTCCATGGTGAGTAAACAAAGAATGTTTGTACAGATGACCATTTTCCAAAATATGGGAAAATAATTTATTTTTAGTTTTAGAAACTTTTTTAACGACATCCTAATTCCTAAAAAAATAGTTTCGTTTGTCAAAATTGTCAGTCTTTTCCGAATTTTTTTACTGAAAAGGGGCTTTTCAAATTATATAAATGTATATAAGAGAGAGGATAAAATGTATTTTTGAAATTTTTGGTGTGTTTGAATTGTGGATTGTTAAAGTGTGGAGAGTGTGAGAAAGTGAGTTCAGAAATGAGGTAGAAAAAGTGAGCGTAAAAGACAAAATGAGCAATTTAAGAGATCGGTAGTTGTGGCGAGTGTATGGTAGTGTATGTGTTAAGATTAAACCCCGGGAAAAAGAAAAAGAGTGTAGTGAGGAAGGGATAGAGTGTGTGGAGGGGAGAAATAAAAGAGAGAAAAAATTTGTTAGGGAGAAGCGTGATAGAGGTGTGTGTATGTTTGTGTGTGTGTGGTGTGTAAAAGAAGAGAGGAGGAGAAAGAAAGCGTGAAAAATTTTTGGGAGAGATATTGTGTAAAAGAGGGGGAAAATGTGAGGGATTAAAAGGAGTTTGAGAGAGAAAGTTAGACAGGGAAAGATTAGTTTAAAAGAGAAAAAATTTGAAGAGTGAAGAGTTTTTGAGGAAAGAGTTAGAAAGAAAAATTTTGAGAGCGAGTTTGAGAGAAAAAAGAGTTTAGTTTTAGAGAGAGAGATTGAGGTGGAAAGATAAAGTTAAGTTAGAGATTTTGAGAAATGAATTGAATAGAGATAGAGTTTAAACATAGGGGATTTGGCAGAGAAAGCTTTTGTGCGTATAACCTAACGGGTAGTAAGCGGGGTGAAATATAATAAAAGGGGAAGAGCGTGTTTTGAAAGAGAGTTTTTTTAGAGATGGAAACGTTTGAAAAAGAGAAGCTTAAAGAAAGTGATATAAAAAAAAATTGAGAAAAAATGTGTGAAATAGGGGGAAATGTAGTGAGGGTAGAGATTTGGGGAGGAGAAAAAAAAGTGTAGATAGAAAATTAGAAAAGATTATACAGAAAAAGTGTTTTTAGTGTGTGTGTAAGTGTTTTGGTGAGAGAGAGAGGGGGAGAGAGTCTGAAGAGAAAAGAATGTGAAAATTAGATGCGATACTAAAATATTACGGTATTTGAAATATCTTCCCCTTGCTGTATTTGTAAGAATGTGATTTTTATGGGGTAACAAACGCTTTTAAAAATTTTTACCTAAAATTAAGGGGTGAAATGAAAACAAACTTAATTTTTGTTTTTATTGTGTTACATTTGATAAAAAGAACATCAAAACTCATTTTTTTGAAAATAATTAACCCCAAAAACCATATTTGGGTATTAAAATGGAAATTTTTTTAAAATATTCAAAATTTTTTTATAGTTTTTTTAGCTTATAAACAAAACATTTTTTAAAAAATAATATATCAGGGTTTTTAAACTAAACGTAACAATATTTTCAAAAACTTAAAAATTTAAACCTTTTAATTTTCAAATTATGCTAATAGTTACAACCCCACCTGTTACCTTTTATTTATGGCCAAAAGGGACCAAGATAAAAGGGACGGGATAAGCTATGGAACAAGTGACGGGGAAATTTTTAGAAAAATTTTTTAAAGCAACAATTAAACGGTTTATTCAAAAAAAAACATTAGGCAGAAAACTTTGGTCTCTTTAAATCAAACTGAGATAGTTGAAAAACCAAACAAATTGATGATAACTTCATATCTTTAAATTTCGCGAAATTTTTAAGAGAGAGTTTAAATTTTGAATAATCCAAATTCAAATGTTCAGTCTTGAAAGACAGAAAAACCCCCGAAAACGTTAAATTTAGCACAATAAAAAAAAAATATTAATATCCCTCAGGAAAATAGAAAAGGCTAAAAAAGGGGCCCCCAAATGGCACCTTCAAAATGTTACAAAGTGCTTTTTCATACCAAAAAAAAGATTTAAAAAACGTTAACTTTAATTTTAAAATTTTCTATAAAAAACTTTAAAATTTCTGAAGTTTGGCTTCAACTTTACAAACTCCCCTGGGACTATCAGACCTGAACAAATTAGGAAATTAAAACAAAAACCCTCTAGTAAAAAATAATAAAAAATTTCAATTAGAACAAACTTAGAAAAAGATTAAAAAAATTAAAAGTTAATTAATTTCATAATTAACAAAATGATCAAAATATTACGTTACATCAAACTAATTTCAAAATGCAAAAAAAATAAGAAACCTCCCTTGTTTTTAACAAAATAATTACTCCTATCCAAAATTTAAAACAATTAATTTTTAATGTTCAACTTAAATAAATTAAAAATTGTGGCTACAAAGTTTAATCTCGAAAAGCCTAGGCCAAAGTGGCGACAGACAAAAAAGACCCTCATTTCAAATTTAAACGTCAAAAAAAATCAAAATTTCGTTAATAGAAAAATTAAAACATCTAACGGCTGAACAAAGATTAAAATTAAATCAAGTACAAAAAATAAACGCCATAGTTCGATTCTGGAAGATATAATATATAAATGTTTTTTCCTGGCAGGGATAGGTCCAGGACAATTTTCCTTTCAATCGTTGAAATCAAATAGTCATTTTAGCAACACGACATCACAATTATAGTGGGTTTTTTGCAATAGAATCAAGGTGGGAGAACGAACCATGGCGGTGACCCAAAGCGATTTTGGAAATCACGTAACCCTTTTTTGCCATGGCTCTACCGATAAAAATCATTTTTTCAATCCCCTGATTTTTTTAAAAGTAGTTCATCTTTCCCACAGGGGGGGGTGAATGGTAAATATCATTCTCTTTCGTACCCAATCGGGCCGGGGCCCTTTTACGTGTTATAAAAAGGACGGAGGGGACTACATTTTGTTGGAAAACAGCTCGTCGCCCACTGTGGGTGAAGGTGTAGGCCATTTGGTGGTTGCTAGTTTCAAAAAATTAAAATCGGTTGTACCAAACAGTTTTAAAATTTTTTTAAAAATTCAAAACCTCTGAAAATTGGCTTTATTACATATGACTTAAAAACTTTTTTTAAAATTATATTTTAATAATTTGTATCTGCCCTTTCGAATCCCTATTTTGGGAAAAGGACTAATAACCAAACGACCACAAACAGCGTAATCCTGGGACAGACGTCGGGGCTGAAATTAATTAAAATATGAAAATATTATTCCCCCCCAAATGGGAATTAAAAAATTTTCTTAGTAAGGGGACGCGCCAAGTTTTCGGCTCAATTAGTAAAGCACCGGTTCCCAAACCATGATATGTGTACCCCGGTGGTACTAAAAATTATTCCAGGAAAAGTACGCCGTGAGAAGCAAAAACAAAACAAGAAAATTTCAAGTTGTAAAAATAAATTTTTCTCATAAATACCATAAATATTTTAGGACAAAGTCAAACCCCAAAAGGAAAAATTTGTTTTTAAACATTTTTGGGGGGGTAAATATGATAGTTTTTATATTTTTTTTGAAAGTGTACCCTATTGCCCGTATTTTTAAATAAATGTTAAAAAATTTATAAAAAAAACTGTTAACTTAAAGGGTTTTGTGTCATTATATTCCTGGGCCATTAAAAATGAACAAAATATTAAAATTTTCGCATCCCGGGTGGTACTCCCAAAATACGGAAAATTTTTGGGTGGTACCCTTCAAAATTTTGGGAAAACCAATTATTCCAGGTGTAGAAAATGCTAAAAATAAAGGGTAGCCTCTATTCTTAGGCTATTCCCATTTGATAAAAGTTAGTAAAATCCGGGAGCTACTCTCAAAACGGGTGACAAAGCCGTATGAGGATTAATTTTTTAGTGGGGGGGCTTTTGGTGCGAAAGAGATTTTTTAGGGGGTAAGCTCCCCCTCCACCCCAAACTCCCAAAAGGAAAAATTTTTTTTTAATTTTGACTTTAACACTTCTAAACAAATGTAAAAGTTTTATTGAAATCTTTGGACTTGATTTAAATTTTTTTTCCCCTATTGGTAAAATAACATTTTTTAACATAGTTTTATAGAAGCGAAATGCTAACCCAAATTTTTGGAGAGGCACCTCTAGTTGCCCTTTTGACAACCTTTTTGTCTTTTAAAAAAATTACAGATCACGAAAAAACACAATTATATAGAAATATATAGTAGCCTTTACAATCAAAACTTTGTTAATAGTTCTATTTAGGAAAAGAAAAAGTTACAAAACTCTGGAAGTTATTTTAGAGCGGGGGATTTCAATTAAATAAATATTCTTTTCCTTCCCGTTTAGATGCTTAGAAAAAAAAATCTCAAATTCCCATTTAGGGTTAAATAATAAAAAAATGAAAATCAAATTTTAGTTGATTATCATTTATATATTTTTTACTTTTTTGACGTGTTATACTTTTTAAAGTGTTTTTAAAAAAAGCTACCTATTTTTTGAGTTTTAATATACTTTTATACTATTGAAATTAAAAATTTAAACAGGGTTTTTGATTTGGGTTTTGGTTTGAAAATCACTGAAAGGAATTTTTCAATGAACTATTAAAAGGGGTAGAACCCAAACCCCGGGAGTCAAGTGTTTTTCCATTATACATGCTACTTTTTCACAAATAAACCTTTTGATGCTTTTTTTTTTAAAGAATTTTGTAAAAGATAAGGAATTTCAACGGAACCCTCCCCCCCTCCAACACAATGCCAACGGCTTACATTCTTATTTTTAATATCTCCAAGTGTTTTTGTTTCACATGCCCGGTTGAAAGGAAAGTCTAAAAGAAAAGCTCCCATCAATTTTTTATTTTTTTCACCATGACCCCAAACCCGAGTCTTGCAGCTGTAAAAAAAAGTAATGTGCTGGGATCAACGACCCTTTCAAAACGAACGGTAAAGTTAAGTAACAAAAAAATTGGGATGTTCCGTAAAATCACAATTGGACAAAATTTTGCGGCGCACACTTCGTATGAAAGAAAAATCTACTTTTTTTAAAGAACCCTTTTTGAAAAAAAGATGCGGGGCCCTTTCCTTCCAGTTAAATAAACTAATTATGAAAGGACTTGTGTATGCAATGTTCCTGTAAACACCCATGTTTAAAAATTCCAAGTGGCCTAAATTTGCACCTTTCTTGTGACATAATGAAAGCGAAAAATTTCCTGATCAACAATACCGGAAAGAATTTTTCATATAATTATGAAGAAACATTGGGAAAAAATAAATTACAAGGAGATGCCATCTATGGGTCCTGTGGATAAATGAGGACTTTGAGGGAAATTTTTTGTTGTGAACCTTGTGGTAGTAAGATAGATACTGGGTTTTTCCAAACCATTGATTTCATGAAAAACTGGTGAATTAGAAAGGGAAAACAATTATCAATAAAAGAGTTGAATTAAAATAAAAAAATTAATATACAACCAATGAATATTAAACTTTGATGTTTAACAAATATATTTTGGACATTTAAGTAGGGAAAAGATTTATATACATATATACTAGATTGAAGATAAAATAAAAATGTTATGACATTATAAAATAAGACTATCTTACATAAAATACATATAACAATAACATTTTAAAATGATAAATTAAAACAAAAAAATTTTTAAAATGATAAATTAAAAAAAATAGTTTAAGTCAATAAATAGTAAGAAATATAAATTGATAATTTATGGTTGTGATTGTAAATTGAAGATAATTGAAAATTTAAAGTTATTTTTTTAATTTTAAATTTTTTATCTGAATTTTGAGGCCCTTTTTCCCTTTTTCTCAAGCTGGTAAATCAGCTTAAAGTTGCTGCGACATTTTCGGCGTACAAATGACGCCATCATCAGGCGTTAACCCTTAGAATGTTTTCCGTTGTGAAGAATAAACTATATTTGTTAAACATAAAAGTTTCAATATTCTTTGGTTGTATATTTTTTTTATTTTGAATCAACTCTTTTTTTCATATTTGATTTACTGAAATGCTGGAAGTTTCGTATCATTTGAAAGTTTCTAAATGATAAATTGAAATTTTTTGGCCAGGGAAATCACGTAGAGAAGTATGGTGTTTTTTCAGATGCCACGGCGTATAAATAAAATTGCAAGTGTTTTAATTTGTTATACCCTATATGAAACATTTCAAGTTTGGCCCATGGCCCAATCTTTCTGTGGAAACATTGAGTCCATTTTTACAAATGAATAGATTTTTTTTATGTGACGAAAAAATTTAGGTATTTGTGGAAAGTCCCACATCTAGTCAAAATTACTAGTTTTGTTGATGTGCCGTTGCCCCTGCAATTTTTTTAACAAGATGGGGAACTTGTATAAAACAGCCAAATTCTACTATGAACAATTTGGAGTAGTGAAGTAGTGTAGATATTTTCCCCCGATGTGTATATCTAAATGTGAATCTCACAATCTTCATTGAACCAAAAGTGGCATGTTCAACTGCATACACAAGGAGCAATTTTGGAGGGCTTCCAAGAGTTTAAAAGGGTTTGGGGAAACTTTGATTTCACTACAAAATATATATAATATATAATATATATAATTAAGCACAATTTCAAATCTAAATGCTTTTTAAAGACAAAAATGGTAAAAGTGTTTCTACTAATTTTCAGGCAGTGCTTAAAAAAAAAAAGTATATTCATGGGTGAGTACCCTTGAGAACATTTCCCCGAAAATTTTTCCTTAAATCCCTGGGACGTACTTGAGGGGAAAAGACTTTTAAAACACCTACAAAAAATTTTTCTGTGGGAAAGGGGCAATCAATGACCACAGAAAAAATTTAAAAATTTTCACACCAAAGTTAAAAGTAATCCTCAATGTGTGTCATTTCAGAGTGTAAAAAGGGTTAAATGTCGCGGTTTGGGGAAAAATATTTTTTTTAAATAATATTTTTTATGAATCACATATTTAATACATTTTTTCCTTAAATATTATTACATATTTAATACATATTTTTTTATGTGATATACAAAAAAATCCCAGCTTTAGTATACAAAACAATATCTTCATTTATTTATTGCGCAACATAGCACAGTAAAAATCTTAGCCATTAAAATAAAAAAATTTTTTTTAAATAACAAAATATGAACTTTTTATTCACTAAGGGTTTTTTTTGTGATTTTTTAAAAAAAAAGTTTAAAAACCATATAAAAATTTTTCCCAAAATTCGTTGGCTACTTTTTTTAACTTTTGTGCAATTAAAAATGTATCCTGGTTTCTTATTTTCATTGATTAGTGTTTTTAGGATCTTTATCCTGGAAATATACAATTTAAAAAAAACCTTTAATTTTTTTCCAATTTATTTTTCCCCAAATTAATTTTTTTTCAAACCCTTTCAACCACATATAAAATATTATATATAAAAGGGCCTAAACAAGAAAACAGTACTTTCGTTGGGGATGTAAAAATAAAATAATATATTTGGGAATAAAGCTGAAATAAACCTATTCATTAATAATAATACGTTTTTGTCCATTTAAAATTACTAGCACACTAAGTAATTAAAAAATGAAAAAAGGTATGAGAAGCGTTATGATCAAAATTTTTCTGGGAAAGGGGGAGGGAGTTTTTTTTCAATCTATTTTTGAAATTTTTAATTTTTAATTCATTAAAATTTTAATAATTAATAATTTTCTTGGGTGAAAATGACCATTTTTTTTTGGAATGGTTGCTTTAAGGACTTGTTTGTATTCACGCTGATACAATCAGGTTTAGTTGAGGTAATTGGTTTGTGATGTCTACGTTTCCCTTTTATCCGAAAAAACCCAGTTCCGGGATAAAATTTTGTTGGGACCGGCAGACAAAAAGTCCGGGGACCTTGCCAAGATAAGTATAATATTTGTAAAATATATCCTTAAATGCTAGATGTTCTTTATTTTTAAAAAATTTAAAATTCCCCCAGCCCAAAAACTTTTTTTTAAACTTTTTTTATTAAAAATACTTTGACATTCGCAATATAAAGAATGCTTTTGCCCAACAGGGGAAAAAACAAAAAACAAGAAATTTAAAGTATTGCAGTAATTACAAATTTATTATTAATGAATATTATTGAACTCTACCAGCACTCATTTTTATTTTACAGAAATAAGTAAACTTTTTGGGGTTCTTCAAAATATTTAAAGCCCTCTAAAAAACTTCCGGGCCCCTTTTGGAGGGGCGCCAAGCCTGGTCACTTGATGCATATAATTTTTCAACAATGCGAAAGGCTACGTACCTAAATGCCCAAAAATTTTATTAATAAAGAAGCATAAAAAATAATTGTGCTTTTTTAAAAAAATTCACTTTCAAACAAAACTAAATGTAAAAAATTTTTTTACTTTTGTGGTCAAGGGGCCATAAAGGGCCCCTAACTTGCTTAAAATTCAAATTAAATCCAAATTTTGGGATTTAATATTATTTTCCACAGTTATCTTTTATCGTTAATTATTTCTTAAATTTATAAGTGGCTTATTATTTTACGTAGTACGTTTCTCTAATTTAACCGAGACTTTTTGCTAGGTCGATAACACGTGGTTTTTCATGCAAGGGTCCCGGTTTTTAATTTCCCCAAAGTCGGGAATTAAAATTTAACAAACTGTTATATATTTTTATAGTTTGAAAGCTAGTTTTTTTAAAACGTTGCTGAATTAAAACCTTTTTTTAGTAAATTATCGTTAAAAAACCCTATTGAAAAAATAATATTCCCGTATATATATTTATGAAATAATTTTGAGTAAGTTCCTTTTTTAGCTTGCAAAGGGTTTTTTTTAAGGCTCAATAAAAAACAACTGAAATATTATAACGTCCCCTGGCAGGTTTTAAGGCTATTTTATTTCCCGTCAAGCGAACAATAGGGTTACTGCTATGCTGAATTTGGGTTTTTTACAGAGAAACTCCCCCCCTCTCTTGGGTTTTAATAGGTTGGTGGGGGTTTCACCTCATTTGTAATAAAACAAAGTTTTTAAAAAATGACCGATTTATGGCCGGGAAATAAATTTAGTGATTAAAAAATTTTAAATTTGTTAATTACCACAAAATTAAGATTGGGATGTTTTTTTTTTTAAAACCCCAAAAATTTTCAAAAAAAATTTTTTTTTGGCAATTTTTAAAAATATATGCATAAAAATTAATTTTAAAATTTAATATCAATTTTAAAAAATACATCATTATTTGGGTTTATTTTGAATTTTTTGGTCTCAAATATCATTTTTCCCCGTGCATTTTTGCTAGGACCACACCTTAATAGTTTCCTATTATTAAGGCAATAATAGGCCTTCCCCAAAAATAAATGGATGGTCACTAACATATTTTCCCCCCTCTTTTGTTTAAAAATGGAAACACTTTCTTAAAAACTCAAAAAATTTGCAAAAAATTTGATTAGAAACATTTTTTTCAAAACATGATGGTGAAAAAATTACAACACTAACACCAAGAGTTAAAAGAAATAAACGTATTGTTAATTTTCATATTTTAAAAAACTATTGTTCACAAAAAGCATAATAACAACCCCCAATTTCCCAGACCTTGATTTTTTTAAATATTTTACAATAGTTGGAAGTAGGGACCGTCATAAATTACATAAGGATGATCGGGTAGTGTGGGGGGGGGTTGATTTTCGTAGTTTTTTTGGGGTGTGTGCAGAAACCATCTTAAAATAAGGAATTTTTCAAAGTTTTTGGGGAACAAAAACTAAAACATAGCCTAAAAAAAATACACAAATATACAAAAATAAGAGTGTAATTTACTTTGATGGTTACACCAATTTTACTGCAAAAAATATTTATAATTTCCATAACAATCCTTATGTTTAAAATAATTAATTTACCCAAAAATAAAAACAAATACTAAGTTTGGAAAGGGGAGAGGGGGGCAAAAAATCTACGTCCTTTCGTAGGGGAATTTTGGTGTAAGGGGAGTTAAATAATAAAAAAGCTTTAGAGCCCATTGGGTTTTATAAAAATATATTTCAATCACGGGTTTTTTAATTTTGTTAAAACCCTTTCAATAATGAGTTATTTTTTTGTCTCAAATATTGCAAAGATCTATTAAAAACGGGAATATCGCTTATGTAAAAATACCTTTAAAAATTTTGTTAGTGGGATAAAATAGAGCACCCCTTTTTGTTTATAATGATAAAAGCCCAATATAAAAATTAATAAACACGTTTTTAGCAATTTTGAATAGCTTTTTTTTCTCTCTTTTTTTTCCTTGTAAACTACCTTTAATTTAGGTAAAGTATTAATTTTCACAAACACCTGGGGGGACCTTTTAAAACTATATAACCCCTTTTTGCCAGATCAATAAAATGGTTTTGGTCTAGGGCCTAGATATAGACACACAGGGAGACGGCACGCAAAAAAAAAAAAAAATTTCTGTTTCGGGGATTAACATTTATCAAAATTTGGACTTCGTTTTTTTAGAAAATGTTGTCTTTTTTAAGGTTCGATAAAAGAGAAATTGTCTTTTATGTAAATAAAGCACAGACATGTTATACGTTTCAATAGTGTAAACACACTTATAATTTTTAAAACTACTTTCAAATAAAGGCTCAATGGCACTAAGGAGTAAAATAACACAATTTTAAAAAACAAAAAGTAGTTTAAAAAACATTGTACTTTTGTAAGATTTGATTTATCAGAATAATTCCCCAATTTAAACTTACTTTTTTTTAACTTTTCAACTATGTTCCTATAGTTTTTGAATAGTTTTAGTTATGTACCGGTAAATATTTTAGCTTTTTCAGACTTTTAAAAACTAAAGGTTTTTTTTGAAAAATACCTCCTATCTAAGTCTACTATTTAAAAGCCCAAAATGTTAACCAAAGCTTTTAAACAAAAAGCTGGTTTTGATTGAACAATCACAATTTTCAAATTAAAAAAATTATAAAGCCTTACTTATTTCAACATTACAAAAGGAACACGTACAAAACTTTACTTTTGAGACAAATTAATTCATAGTAATTTTTGTAAAACACGTTAATTTATTAAATTCCCAATTTGGGTTTTAAAAACAGCTTAAAATCACAATCTCAACTCTCCAAAATTCAAATCAACGAGATGATATTTTTGGGGTAACTTTCCCCATTTTTTAATCGGGTTTCCCTAAAAATTAAAGATTTCCTTTGCAGTCCTCAGCAAATTTTTTTGTGGATTTTAACTTTAAGGAATGGGGTTATGCAAATAGTAGTGTTTTTTGCATTTTTTAAGCCCCGGGGGGGTATTTATCCTTATTTTCCCAATGCTTTTCCAACATTTGTACAATAAATACCTTACTTGTGTTGACCTTTTAAAAAATTTTTTTCAATAAATGCTTCTAGCACTTGTGGTGAACATATTTAAGGGGCTTGATATTTTTTCCCAAATCACTACCTTTATTGTATAAATATGAAAAATTAATAATCATGTCCTGAACCAGTTGGCATCAATTTTTTACTGTTTTTTGCAGAGTTTACAGGGAGATCTCCCTTTATCTTGAGCAAATAGCTATAAACAATTAAAATTCGAAAGGAAACAAATAAATATCGAAACTTAATTTGTGTGAAAAATAACGTTAAAGTTTTATGTATATATTTATACCATTAGTTCCATTTAAAAAACTATTCATTAATACAAGTAGTTTAATAGTAAATAGGAAAAAATTTGAGAACCTATTTAGCTTGTATCTCAGATAAAAATAATATTTTTTGTAGGCTACAATTGGGTTTAAAAATGAAAGGGGACATTAATACTTTAATGGGCTAGACAGACTATAGCCAATTTTATATACACGCTAATCCATATAATTAATAAATAAACTTGCTACCTTTTTGATAAATGGGCTCTATTATGATTTATTAAAAATTTTGAAATGATTTAATTTTTAACAGAGAACCACTCGTGGTCGAAAAATAAAAGGCAGGTTCCCCAAACTCTGGCCACGAGACATAGCGACCACCGTTTTCTCAATATATTTTTATTATTATTATTCGGCCGAAAACCCCAAAACTCACAAAATTAAATAGTTTAAATTTAGGGTTTACTACGTAATTATGAAATTTAAAGAAACCTTTGAATTTTAAAACTATCCAACTTTTGTTTTAACCCTTTAAAAACTTTAGGGTGGGAATTTTTATTTTTCACCGGGGAAAAAACCAGTTTTAAATTTTTTAAATATATATTTAAAGATTTTAAATACTTTAAAAACAAATAGCTTTATACACCTGCATTGTGCCACGCGGGAGGTAAACAGCCTTCCCTATCAAATAAAAATCAGTTTTTATGGGGCACAATTTTGGTATTGTTTTATAGATTTTGCATAAGTATCAACATATAAAAATTTGGAATTAAAACCCACACTTTTTTTACAGGGCAGAACTCCTCCTCTTTTGGTGAAAACAATATAAAAAAAATCAAAATACTTTTTAAATAAATTGGTATTTTAAACTTTTGCAATTTTCCTCAGTGCTCCCTTAACAATTTTAATTTCAGCCGACAGTAGTCCCTTGAGTAAAAAAAAAAGACCTTGGTTTTAAGTTTTCTTTGTAATGTGCAATCAAGGGAATTTATTTGTTTGGCAAATAGATACTTATGATAGGGGGGGAGGTTAAGAAGGGGAGGCCGTCGGTGTTACCTGAAGATTCTCGGTGATAGCCCATAGTTAAAAGGGGGGTGCTCATTTTTCTATCTGCCCTTATATAGATTTTGGTTTAATGTGAGCGTTTAAAAATGCTACTTGATTGCGCAGTAAATCCCCGGGGGCCGCAACTAAAAGATCCCCCAATTTTGAAGTACAAGGGCCCCAAAAAGGAGCGCAAAAGCTTTAACCTAACGTTTTGGATTTGTTTTCCTTATCTGTCCCTTTTTTAACCCAATAGGTCCTTTTTATTGTCCCCAATTATCAAAGAGGGCCAAAAACTTTAAAAAAAAAATTATAAAATTTAAAACCGGAGTAAAAAAGCTTTACTTAAGCAGAAGCAAATTTTTGTTGGTTTTTAGTTATATTATTTCGTTTCACACATAACAAAAATTTGATAAATATTCCATTTTTAAACAATAGAAAAAGTCCGTGCGAGTTCCGTCCCCTTTACTCTTTGGGTGATTTCTCGAGTAAAGATCTTTCACGTGGGCAGGAACGGGGATCGGAGGTAAAATTTTTCCTGCCTAAAAACTGATGAGGAAAAAAATTATCATTTTTAACCCCCCGCTCCCCCAAATAAATTTTTGAAAAAACTTTTAGATAAGTTAAAATCTTGTTGAGGCAAGATACAAAGTTTAACCCAAGGTAACATTTAAAAAAAAAATTGCCCTTGGGCACCCTGTTTTGAAAACTTGATTTGTGGGTACCAGTACATCAGCTACTGCGAAAGAAGTTTTTCAACGCTTAACGGAAAAAAAACTATCTTCCCCCACAATGAGCAAAATAAAATAAATCCCTGTCCGCTGGATGCTAAACCCGGGGGGCTCAACAAACTTGAAAATTTGGAAAAAATAGTTTGTAGTTTTTTATTTAATTTTTCTTAATTGTTTTGTGTGTTTTTAATTTTAATGTTTGGCATGACTAAAATTTAAAGAGAAAAATGCACAAAGGACGTTAAAAACAGGATCCCTCGTTATAAACGATACCACTTTTCGCGTTTTCGACATAACACGATTAATAAATAATAAAAATAATGCATGGCATCCCATTTTCGAGGCAAACCCTTTCGGGGGTGAGTGACTTTTTTCGCACATTCCCGGGGACAAAGATCTTTACTGTACAGTTTGGGGTTTTGGGGGTGTGGGATTGCAACATTGAATGCTTGATAGAAGTTTAAACAGTCTTGTATGAAGAAATTTGGAAAAATATTTTCCTGAAGTTTTTATTTAAAAGATTTTTATCCCCGAAACGACTTTCCCAAATTTAAACATAAACGTTGACATAGCAAGATGTTGGGTTTGAGATCGTAGACCAGCAAAAGTGGGTGAAATTTATCCAATTCCACTCAAAAGAAAACTTACCAATAAAATCTTTAAAATGGAGAATGGCATAAAAGGGTGAAGAGAAAAGCCCCATTTTTGACTTATCAACAAATTAACAAAAAAAAATTGTGAATTTTTTTAATCAATTGACAGTATAATTAAAAATTTTTGAAGAGAAAGAACAAGCATGGATAAAAGTGCCAAAGTTACAGATAGATGAGTTTTTTTGGCTTGCTACAAAGCCCATAAAGAAGAGGAATAATGTTCCCCTTTACTGAATATGACAATTTCATCAAAAAGTTGAAGATCTTCATTCAACGACCCCGAGCCTTACGACAGCAAGAGCATCAACATACCTCAAGAGAGCAGGGGCTTACCATCCAAAAGGACTACAAGAGGCAAGGGTTACCATCCCAGAGCCCTCAAGAGGGGAAGAGCTACTGTCCCAGGGGTTTCAGAGAGCAAGAGCTTTCCCAAAAAGGGCCCTTTTTGAAGCAAGGCCTACCATCCAAGCCCCCCCAAGAGAGCAAAAGGCTACCACCCGGCCCTTTAATAGACCAAGAGCCTACCGCCCAAGGGCCCCCAAGTGAGCAAGAGCTTTCCGCTCAAGCGTTGGGAGGGAAGGAGTTACCGTCCCCGGGCCTTTGACGACCCCCACGAGGGGGACTGACCCCCCCTGACCTCACAAAAAGAGGGGTATACGAGTGGGGGGAGGGGCTGAAGTGAAAGGCAGTCCCAAAAGAATCTTGCGGAGTTAGCTTAGTTCATTATGTGCCGTGGGGATGTAAGGAGGGGGGGGGGAGTTAAATAAAATGAAAAAGGGGCCTTTCGGGCGTGATACCTGTCACGCTCGGGGGTCACACTTTCGTAAAGCGTCCGGCAAAAAGATGATCCCACCCTCACTAGCGATGCCGTGGGAGGAAGCCGGGCCGTGAATCACCCACTAAATAAATTAAAAAACTCCAACCCAAAAATAAAAAAACCAAAGGCACAAAAAAAAAAAGCAAAGACCATACTAAAAAACCCTTAGCACAATAAAAAAACAATTAACACAAAAAAAAAACATATTTAGCAAGAAAAAAAACCCTTTTGGAACACTGAAAAGGCGGCGGGGGAGGGGGAGGGGGGGGGGAAACCAAAAGCCAATTAAAAACGAGGGGGGGGCACGTGATCAAACTCAACCCATCCAGACCTTTTCATAGGGCCAGAACACTACTCAAATGAATGTATGAAAAAAGAATCAAGTGCGTTATCTACTAACACGCAACTGGCAAAGGGTGAAAAGTGTGCTCACTTTTGCTTGGAAAAAAAGAGTGGAAAACCATTTAAAAAACCACCCAAAAACCCTAACCCGGGGGTTTAACCCAACCTCCCCCCATCGGCAGCTGTCCATTGTGAGAGTACACCTTAACAAAAAAGGTAACCCAAAAAGGTTTATGTAATTAAAAAACTAAGTGGGATTGTGGATTAAGAAAATGTAACAGATCATCATATGATTGGGTGGTTTAACATAAAAAAAAGATTTAGACATCTTTTTTTGAAATAATATTTACACTGCGTCTTTATTTAAAATGAAATTTGGGGTTTTCTGTTTTATTGCAATAAAGTCATCCCATAACCCCAAAATAATTACCAAATGGATTGTTACGACGTTTCAAAAATCATCTAGCTTTATTTTTTACAACATGCAACGAATTTTGACAGTTGTACAATATTTTAAACCTTCCCCAAACCTTTCAACAACAGGGAGTCGAACCCAAATTTTAAAGTTTTCATTTTTCTAAAAAATTAAAGTTCTGTTATTATTGGTTTCCAATTAGGTTTGGTTCTTAAAATTTTTTTGTTACTTGTTTTTTAATTCCCCTAAAACATGAATAATTATTAAAACAAAACAAACTACAAAACAAGTTTTCATTAAAAATACAAAGATTCGGAGCTTGAAATTGCACCATTTTTTTAAAATTTGTTTATATTTGAAAGGAGTCGTTTCGTTTTTTTGCCCGGGAAATCTAAAAAAATAATAAACAATGGGCCCCTTTTGGCTTGTGACAAGTTTCTAGCACAGACCCGAGTTCTTGGGTTCGGAGCCCGGTGCTTCTAATTTTTTTGTGAAGCGTGGGTTGGAACGAGATTAAATTTAGCCCCGTAAAAAAAAGAAAGCTACTTTAAAAAATAAGTATGGTCCGGTATAGAAAATAGATAGTTGCTGAAGTGTTTATGGCCTGAATACATGACATCCTCTATTGAAAGCTAGCACTATCTCCTCCAATGATAGAGACCCCCATTCGGTATGGCTGATTGAGGGGTGACGCCATGAAATTTTATTTTTTAATTTTTGATAAAATTCCTTCTATTTTTAAAAATTTAAATTTTCAAAAAAAAATTTTTTTTTATGCGTATGTTGAAAGAAAAAAATAAAAAAGTGGCTTTTGTGGTTTTATGCGGGCCCAAACCCAAAAATACCAGCAGGGAACTCAAGGAAATACGTTTTGACCATATGATTTTAGATTAAAATTTTTATAAAAATTTTTAAAACAGCTATGTCTGTTATTCTCTTGTATAAAAAATTTTTTTTATTTTATTAACAGACACTAATCCGCTTTGTGGCTAACGCGCTTTTCATGTTGAGCAAGACTGCCGAGGACGGGGAATCGGGATCTGTGACAAAAAATCCCACTCAGCAAATCTAACTATAAAACTTAATTGAAAATTATCAAATTATTTGCCACAAGGCCCAAATAATTTGGGTTATTCTAATTTAACTATTTACAAAATCCTAATAAACAAAAATAAAAAACAAACCAAAAACTTTTCCCCCCCATCATAATGAAAAAACCCAAAAATCTAATCAAAAGCAAAAAGGATGAAATTCAACTAACTGGTCCTGAAACTTACGTACACCAATATTATCAAAATTACAACCCCAACATTGCTTTTTCCGCAAAAACAAACAAGAAAAATCTTGTAACAGCAAATTAAAAAAAAAAAATAAAAATAATAAAATTGAATTTATAAACCTATTTTGGGTTCAAAAAGTAATTTTCAAGATGGAGATGGGAAAAGATTCAAAATTCGCTATAAAGAGCACATTTCTATTTCAAATAAAAAGAACCCAAAACAAATTTTGTAAAACATCTAAAAAACACCAACACTGAAACCAATGACCCGTGTATAAAAAACCTTCATTTTCTCATAAAGGGACAAAATTTAAAAACAGCTGATTTTTTTTTTTTTCTCCCAAAAATTTTTTTAAAAAATAAATCAATCTCAAAACAATTACAAAGTTTAAATTAAATTCTCGCAACACATTAAAACATCTACCTAAAGTATTAAAAAAACACTAAACCTTATTTTTTCCCCCTTCAACTCCATCGTAAAAATGACCCAAATGACCGGGGGTCGAGAAATTATTCCATGTTTTTCCCCCTTTCATCCCGTACCTATTTTTTTCCTATCCTTTTTTTCCCTAACATTCAACACGCCAAATGAAATTTAATAGTAGGTTCCCCAACCCCAAGCTATTTATAATGGTCTTCAAATCTTTACCTTGTTTAGCTCGCTTATCATTAGTCTTTTGTTTTTTCACAAACATTTTTCTCTCGGACCACACCTTAAGCCAGTTAACATTTCACAGTCGTATCAACACATAGGGTTTTTCACAACGACTTTTGTAAATTTGTTTGTTTAGTAATTATTATTCTTTTTATGATTTCATGATTGTATAACCATTTTTCTCATTAACTAACTCTTTATATCTTATTTTGTCTTAATGCTTCTTTAATTTCGTATACAGTGTGCATTGATTATGACACTATAAGTGTCGAAACATGTTGGATAAAGTATTCCAGGATTTTCCAATGTTGGAAATGCACAAGGACTCAAGGAAATAGATAAGGCTTAGAATATTAGACTACAATCTCTACTTCACTTAAACTTGTTTCATATTCGTTAGCCTATAAATCAGTTTTATACTTGTCAACTCTAATTTAAACTTTATTTCAAATTTAAACATTATTTCACCATAAATGGTATATTCTGAAGTCATTGTATGACAATTCTCAATTATTTCATTATAACCTATTTTGCAGATGTTAACCTCTTAACTTCTCAATCTCACAGTCGTTAACAACACTTCGTGTTACACCCCAACGACTTTACCATGATTATGGTACTAGATTACCGAAACATGTCGGCAACATCTAAAACAGATTTCTTATAGACGCTGTTTTTTTGCTAACAGGAGTAACGGGAAATAACCAAGACTGACTTAGATCTACTACCCAGCCATCACATAATTATTATTTTTGTTTCATTTGTCATAACAATAACTTTAACTACCGTTGTCATAACTTTGGGTGTGAATAAACCTGTGTTTTTTAAATTTGGATTTAAGTATTCATCGACATGGGCTCCATTGTAAACTTGGACTTTATTTTTTAATTTTTCGTTGTTAATTTTGTATTTTTAAATTGTTGTTTATGTATTTTTAGACTTGTCATTTATATTTTTTCACTAACTGTTGACGATGCTATTTTAATATATGTTATTATTTTTTTATATGACCCTATGTTTATAATTTAAATACAATTCAACCTGATATTTTAATCTAAAGAAATTCAATTTCATTCTAAATATTTTTTAAATTAATCTTTTTTACTTATTTATAATATTACTGGTGCTTATCTTGGGTTGTATCTAAGTCCTAGCCACACTCTTAACTTAAATTTCATAATTTGTGTTTTCATTTACTTGAACTTAAACATTGTTTTGCCCAAACATACTTTGTTATCTGTAAGTTTTACAACAATATTTTAACGTATTTTTCATGTATTTTATATATAACTAATTTGATGATGAATTATTCATTATATGTTTAATTAACAATAGTTTCTCACCATAATTAACCTAATTATACATTTTGATTTAAAATTTCAATTGATTACATCAACTATCTTAAGGAATTCATAAATCAACTCTTTTTATATACTTTTTTAACAATATTTCTAAGTCTTAACTTTAATTTATATCCACTCCTTACTTTAACTTGTTTATAATGTTCTCTAAATTGTTATCATGGCTGTACTTTTTCCAATTGTGAATTTTAAGTGTACTTTTAATGTGCTTAGAGTATAATTTTTGAATTTAAGTCGATTCCCGGTTTTAAAATGTCACCGGTGTATTCGACCCATCCTCAATTTTGTTTTAGTTCTACTCAATATGATTTATAAGTTTTTATTAAAATTATTAGGAGTCTTGGGGGGGGGGGGGGGGTATGAGGGGTAGCAAATACTTAGTTAGTCCTGGTTTGGGTGCGCCACTGCATTTTTTATTTCTATATATGTATAGTTAACTAAAACTTTGTTTCTTGATGCAGTGTAGTGTAGTGTTACTGCAATCAGCATTTGTAGTCATTTAAATCTTGAGAGAGCAAATCATGGAATTCCATAACTATTTTTAAAATGATATTTTATTGAAATATAAAAGTAACCTTAGGGCTATAAATAGATAATTCAAACATACTTGTAAGGCTTTACGAAAAGTACTATTATAGAATGAAAATAAAACATGAAACTCTAATGAGAAATGAAAAAGACATTTCGATTATAAAAATTTTACAAGTACTTGAACTCAATCCATACACTAAATTTTATGTTCAGACAGCAAGGAAAAAGCATCTTTAAGAATTAAGTTTGAACTTAATCAAGAACAATGTGTCTATGATTTGAAAACTGTTAAATTATTTTTTTTAGACGCTCAAACTGTGATACAAAAAGCCTTGACTTACACTTATACAAATTTTAAAACGTTTTAATTAGAAGTTTGAATCAAAATGAACATTCTGGAAGTAGACCTGAGGTATCATACGCCTCAATTTTAAAAATAGCTAATCCTTATCAGTGGTCATGCGGACTAAGCGTCACTCTCACCTGGTCTGTCCATGTAAATGGGGGTACAGTTTATCTAAACTCTTCCCTACTAATCCTTCCCTTTTTTTAGCACCACGTCTCACTACTTGTTCAGGTCATACGCATATTATATATTAATTAAGTTAGTGAGTTAGGAATGAGGAGGGTTCAATTTATATGAAGTGTATCCCCGTTTGCGGGAGGCCAAGTGGAAAATAATTTTGTAAAACCACCCATAGTATACCCAACAGAATTCGAACTCCGATATCCCTTTCATCTGTAGTCTAGACTCTAGTCTAACACACTAGTAACACCTTAAGCCATACGGCTACCGAAGCTAACCCTAGAGCTTTTTCTTTCAGTCAACAGGCAGCAGCAGGGAGCATCAGGGAGCTGGGCATTCACTCAGCCTTTCGGCTGGTTAATGCTGCCTGCACCATCTGTGTAGAAATCACATGCACTAGGGTAGTTAAGAAAGTATGGTGATTCCCCGTTGCTTTCCACACTGAATTTCTATAAGCGAGCGTGAAAGACCTACTAATTTTGCTGGGAAAGGTATTTTCACACAATTCCAAGGTTCTTTTACATGTCACTATCGACATGGGACCGACGGCTTTACTGCCCTACGAAGGAAGTTGTAGAACAGTTTTTAATGCTCAAGAAAAGTCCATCGACCCCTGCTGAGATTGAATCCACGAACATCGAATCCTGAGGCGAAATTTTACTCTAAGATCACCGAGTTCGACCCTACTTCATCAGTTCAATCAAATGCAAAATTGACAGATTCAAAGGTTTGGGTACTGTTTATAGCAGATAGGAATGAAATCTGTGTTGGTGGGTTGTAGGTGGGGGGAGGAGAAAAAGAGGAAAGGGGTCAGGGTAGAAAACATAATTCATTCAAGCAATGTTATTATTTAGTTTGTTAGCTTTAGCTGTTGTCGTCTTCTTTCTTGAAATATTAATCTGAGAATATACAAAAACAATAACACTACCCGTTTTACGTATAGTGAAGCGCGGTCCTTCACTTTATACCAAGATATATTATAATAATATTTAGCACTACGTCTTACTACCCGTTCGGTTATACGCTTTAAGTACTAATTACTCTAATAGATTAGAATCGGCAAGGTTGAATTAGAGGAAGTGAACCCGCATTTGCGTGGAGGGAGAGTGGAAAACCATTTAGGAAAAACCACCCCCAGTTCACCCGACCGAGATTCGAACCTCGATCTCTCCGTCCTCAGCAGTCGAGCTCAACACGACAAGCGCGTTAGCCAACTACGCCACCGAGGCGGGTTATACCAAGAGAATACGTTGGAGTTTTTGAAATAAAGTGCTTGGAAAGATATTTGGGCCTAAGAGGGATGGACAAACATGAAAATGGAAACAGTCATATAATGATAAACTTCATGACTTGTATGGATCCGAAAAGTAATAAGGATAATAAAGTGCGCAGGTGCGCAGATTGATGTGGGGTGATCATATGGAGCGTATGAGTGATTACAGGTGTGTATACAACGTTTATGTTGGGAAACCTGATGATACAAGACTCCTTGGTAGACCAAGACAGCGGAGGGGAGGATAATGTTATAATAAGTTGAAGGAGGGTGAGGTGTCGTATTAGGGATTGGATGGAAATATCTCAGAATATAATTGAATGACGAGCTTACGTTTTGGCAGCCACGAACTTTAAAGTTCCATAAGGTCAGAGAGATAGCTAGTTAGCTAGTTAAATTAAATGCAGATAGGCCCGTTTGGTTGTAAGATGCATTTAAAAATAAAATAAAAATAACTAACTTAAGATTATTTATTTGTAACGTGTCATATTTGATAATAATAAACTGGATAGAACCGGTTGATAGTGGAATGATGACGGCACAAATAGTTCGATACTAGCACTAAGCGATTTTAACCCAAATAGTATTGAGAGTTTAATCTCAAACCTGTAATTCATTACAAAAATTTCAGTTTATTTCGGCTGTTAATCAACACTAACACTCTTAAATCTTATGGTAGTAGCTTAATTATTTAATAGCTTTGTCATTTTTCTCCTATAGAAATAAATTTTGTTTGTTTCAAAAAATTAATTTGGTTTTTGTAAATCCAAACATAAAACAGATATATTTTATTGAATTTAAACATGGTTTAAATAATAATTTTTATTTACCTTCCACGATTACGCCCAAAATATTTAGTTCAAAGATTTGACGTCTTTGTTTTTAAAAAAGATTCTATCTTTGGCTCTTTCCTGAATAGCTCAGACTTTTTCGGTGGCGTAGTTAACTAACGCGCTGGTTTCATGTTGAGCTAGACTGCCGAGGACGGGGAGATCAAGGCTCGAATCTAGTTTGGATGACTGGGGGCTGAGGGGTTTCCTAAATTGTGTTTCACTCTCCTTCCATGCAAATGCGAGTTCACTTTCTTTATATTCAACTTTCCCAATTCTTAACCCATTAGCGTAATTAGTACTTAAGCGTATAACCCAAAGGGATAGAAGACGCGTGCTAAGTTAATCCACACTGAGACAGAGAATCTGAAGATTAAGAGACAGTTTCATTGTACTTTTAATTTTAGTTTGCTTCAGTGCCCTCAAGTTCTAAGCTTTAGCATATTTCTTTCGCAATAAAATAGACTGCGATAACGGGGAATTAGGGGTTGAATCACGCCTAGCTGTATTAAGGTTGATTTATCCTATAGGATTTTCTATTCTCCCTCTACTCAAATGTGGGTACTCTTACTTTAAATTTAACCTTACTCATTCCTACCACATTAGCGTAATTAGTACATTTACGTAGGCTGTAAACCAACGGGAAGTAAGGTGGAGTGCTAAATAAATAGAAAATATTTTAACTGCTTAGATATAGTTTATTTACCAATTTAATACATTGTATTAGAAATTAGGAAATATTTACTTTGCGTAGAAGTAGACATTTAAAATCTTTAGCCTAAATGTGGGATTTTTAAAACTAGAGAAATATTTTTACTAAATTCTCTTACAAATATAAATCATTTCAAAAAAATAAACAACTAAAAATAACCTTAATTACACTGAATGCCAAATGATATCTAACTGCCCAAGCTCAATGTGATTATAAATGTCAAAGATGAGGGTTGGGTCAAGATTCACTAAGGTCATTAGTTTATAATTACATTTAGCAAGCTCTTAGTAACAAAACAAAAAAGAAACATATTAAGTAGAAGAGATTGTTTTAGTTTTGTTTATTTTAATTCTTGTTTGATTTCGTAATCTGAAGGTCAAACGATAAGCCATTTAAATATTAGAGCTTTTAAAAACACTCAGTCAAACATTTTCTGTCAAAGCTCTTGGTTTCAAGAAACAAATATGAGCATGTTGGTGAGTAGGCTTGTCAAAAAGATGTTCACATTTTTAACTATAGGATAATTTAGAAAATAGTCTGGGCTTATGCTAAAAAGTAACACCTTTTACATAATTTACATTTCAAAACAATTAGTTCAACAACCATTGTTTGTACTTATAGATGAAGTTGAGTATTGGTTAAGAGATAAATTTGAGTACTGGTTCCATTAGATTTAAACTTAGTTTAATGAGTAAAGTAAATTAAAATATAGTTTTATTGTTTAATATTATTTATATATTACAATTAAATATATTATTATATTATATTTATATATGTAATTATGTTTTATTTATTACATATTATTATTTTATATTATTATTTATTATAATATTTAATACATACACACACACATAAAATCTAGATAAAACCTCAAGGTGTGTTCAACAATGTCGTATTTTCTGTTACTTTAACACTATGTTACGATGCAAACGCCCTTAACCATGTGACCACCAGTTTGGTTGGATTCAAAACCAAGACACATAAAAAGCTGAAACTATGCATTTGCAATTAGTGAGACTCTGTATAGCGTAAACTTTCTATGGTCATACTTACTTAGGTTAGCTTAGTAATGTTTCCTTACAGTTTACACATATTGTAAGCCAGACGTTTTAATCCACGGGACCACCAGTGCGAGTAGCCCCAAACCAAGGAGTAAAAATATATGAAATTTCTTTTAATCACTTAGGAAAACTGGTAGACGTACACCTCAGCATTTATTTTTATTTTTTGTATGTATTATGAGCCTGACACCCTATACTGTATTCATTCTCTTGTGATAGCTAAACCAATAGTGTCAACTTTGCATATGTACTAATTAAAAAGTAATGCTTAGTTTTTTTCTTATATTATAGCCTGAAGATTTAAATTACGAGAATACTGGCTTGTGATAATAAAACCGTTTATAACATTGAGCAATATTAGCATGTGTTTAATATAAGAATATGGACGTATTCTTATATTTAACATACCCAAACATACGCATTGACAAATAGCATTTATTGCAAAAACAACTCAAATAAATGGAAGACAGAATCACACAAACTTTATTATATTGTGTATTATAGCTTCAAAGAAAATGTTCAAAAATAGGATTAAGTAATCTTCTCTTAGATAAGTTTTCCTCATTAAAAATAACACATAATCTTGTTCATC
Organism: Timema cristinae; assembly: GCA_039000515.1. NCBI lineage: Eukaryota > Metazoa > Arthropoda > Insecta > Phasmatodea > Timematidae > Timema > Timema cristinae. The sequence goes on along the minus strand of JBCFYV010000489.1, from coordinate 1,379 downwards.
ACCACAAACACTCTTTATATATAGATTTTAAAATAATTTGTTCATATATTTCCAAAAAATTTCAAATTTCAAAAATAAGTTATTTTAAACCACCCTAAGATTATTTTTAATTTGTGAAAATAGAAACGTATTCCTATTTGTCATGGGAAAATACTCCCAGAGACCCATTTTGAACTCAATTTTTAAGGCCAATTTCGAAAAAATTACAAATTTCTATAATTTTCGTAAGTAAACCATTCTAAATTTTTTTTTTTATTTTTTTTTACTATTTATCATGTAAAATAGTACCCCATTAAATGTGTTTAGAGGAGGATACTTTGGGGCGTTGTCGATTAATAGGAGCACTTTTCCGGTTTTCCCTCCCTTTCTCGATAATTCTTAAGACTTGGTATGATTTCATTGATGTACCAATCCGTGAAAATTGTGGCAGTCACCCAGGTAATCTTGTGTGACTTGTAATAGACAGGCAGGATGGTTATATTTTCGAAGCAACTAGAGTTTTTGCTTTTTCCTGTGATCATTAATTGCAAGGAGTGTGATCCACTTGCATTGCCACACACCATTGCAATTGTTCTCTCCTTACTTTATTAAATCCTTGAGCGGAAGTTTTCTCGGCGTGAAGCTAGTTAGAAACTTTAGTGATAGAGAACGCGAGTTGAAACCAGTTTTGTCAGCCTTGTAGATATCCTCCCTCGAGTACCCCTCTTCATTAACCATGGCGTGAAAGTTACCTTTAAATGTCTGTGCTGGGTTAGCATCTACAGATAAAATTTATCCTTGAATATATACTTCCTCATGCCATGCCATTAATTGAAATTCTTCGGCCATCCGAAACTAGCCTAAAATCTAGTGTCCACCTAATCTTTTATTAAACTGTAAGGCCTTTTCGCAGATTAGTGGACCTGATATATGCTCACTTTAGCTCTGTCGTTGTGTGGAATTGCATCTTATAAATCAGATTTTTTGGCCATTTGTAATGTTCTTCTTTTTATAATCCCTCTTCGGAGTCCAGCTTTAATGAATACTACAGTATGATGTCCTTTTTTATTTTTTATATCACTCTAGTAGATGTCCCCACAAGATACGTTTTTGCACTTTCACCTTTAGCAAGTTTTTGTAAATTTTCTAATATTATTTCAATAGTTGAAAAAAATTATGTTTTCTCCTACGAGTTTCTGAGGATGCTATTTTGATCCGGAAACTCAAAAATACTGTACTGAAAAGTACAATACAAAATCACAAGTACTGTAACATACAACATGACCAAGCAGGACGCTTAATTCCAACCACGCAAACGAAATTAACAGGAATTGACTGCTAGGCACAGTGTGTGTTTTGTGTGTGTGTGGTTTTGTGTGTGTTGTGTGTGTGTGTGTGTG
>JBCFYV010000488.1:67500-132090 GCA_039000515.1 Timema cristinae | reverse complement strand
CAGTGGTGGTTTATAAACTTTTCAAAAGTCCTGTGACCAACTATCATTTCTCTACTCTACTCTCGTTTTTTATGTCAATACATTTTTAACACTAGAATATTGTTCGGCAGTACTCGATGTATTTGAGAGTTTTAAAGACTTTAGATAACAATGGAGTATTCTTACGCGATCGACTGAAAACTGCCACGAGATCGATCGGCTGCTGACCCTGACATTAGACAATACATTACCGTTTATAGATGTGACTAATTCGTGGGAAATGTTCGGAGTCATAGGAACATAGAACGATGCACAGATGCAAATTGTATAGGAATATAGAATTGCGTTAAGCAGTAATTTATATATAAATATAGAATTGTGTTCAGCTGTAATGTATATAGGAATATAGAATGGTGTTCAGCTATAATTTATGTATGAATATAGAATTGTGTTAAGCTGTAGTTTATATAGGCATATATAATAGTGTTCAGCAGTAATTTACATAGGTATACAGAATGGTGTGCAACTGTAAATGCTATGTAAATATGGGAGTACACATAGCATTATACGCACACGATAAAGGGCATCAATCATAACGAGGCCAAGGTTCAAATCTTGGCTGGGTGTATTGGAACATATTTATCACTGTAATTTCACCATCTTCTCTCCAAACTAATGTGGGTACACTTCATCTATCCTACTTGCCCTATCCTTACATTGCAGATTAAATCTTTAATTACTTTGATTTTCAATGCATTAATTAAAAAATAAAGATATTTTAATCAATTGATAAAGAAAATCCCGCACAGGCCACAAAGGCCCCAAACTCATTTTGTCTGGTTTTCCAGTGACTGGGCGGACGTTTTTTGAATTTTGGTTGGGTGTACTGAAGATATCTAATTCCTAAATTATTTTCCACTTTCCTTCTATGAAAATGCAGCTACATACATTTCTTCTAAAGTATATGGTCTTCTTTCCTCCCTCATTAGTGTAAATGTGCGGATAGTCTGGTTGCAGCACAGATAGTTAAAAAAAACAATTTAATATTATTTCATAACTGCTATTAAACATTTTAGAGACGGACGTATATTGTGAAAAGTTGGTATTTATAGTGCAAGGGACGTATAAGGTTGTTTTTTTATTTGAGCGCATCAAAGGAATGAAAATATTGACACGCCACCCAGAAGTCCCAAGTTTCTAAGGATGTTTGTTAGCAAACAATACGTCATGTGCTTTCAAAATGGCGCCCCTATTCTCTCAGAAGGCGGGATGTGAGCCTGCGGTGAGTTCGTAAACAGTAGGAGAAGCAGGGACACTTTTATGACAAACAGAAGTGAAAGAATAGTAACTTTATTTTCGTTAAGAACTATAGGGCTGTTAAAATTAAAATATACTTTAATAGAAAAATAGCTGTAGCTCAACATTTTTAAGATAATCCAAAATATATATTATTGGTTTATTTCTTGCTTTAATTTATTTTCATATAAAAAACGAATCACTATTTAATTTCCCGCGCTCTAAGAATTATAAATCCTTGCTGCATATCTAGGGATCTCTGAATAAATCCATGTAGAGCCCTAAAACTAAATTAAGATCCATCTTTAAATATATATTTTTCCTAGATAAAGTTGTCATAACTTAACTTATTTTTTCCTCCACCACCTCTTAGTACACTTTTGTTCATGTCACCAGCAAACAAAACTAAGCAAAACTTATTCCGCGTGTCTACCGATTCGATTTACTATTTTGTTATCAGTAATTAACATTATTTTGATAAATGTGTGCCAAACGTAAGAAGAAAGAATCTATCTTTCATCTAAATATTTATTTACTAAGGTACCTACCTATTTTATTCACAAACTCTAAAAACAAGGTTATATAAAAACCCTCAAATTAACTTAAAGCAATTTTTATCGGTGGGAATGTGGACTAAATGTGGGGGCTCATCTAGTCCAGTTTGAAGTTAATTAAGTGGTTGGGTTTGATTCCCACCTGGGTTTACTAAGGGAGGTTTTTCCTAAATAATTATTCCCGGCTCCCTCTCTTTATGCAAATTCGTCTTATTTCCTTTAATCTCCAAATTGATATCTACTATTACCGTACGTTAGTGTTACTGAATACGCATAGGTCAGATGGGTTTTAAGACACAGTGTAGAAAGACAACTAAATAGTGTTTAGAAACAAGATTCATTTATCGAACCAGTGGTGTATTCTCTGGGTATGATAGTCCTGCGCCGCATGCCCATAATTATATGGACTAGTTTTTTTAAAAATTCAATGTTTTCTGTGCTAACTGTCTAAACACTAATGTTTAAATCGTGAATTAATTAATATACATGTATAATGTATCTATATATTATTAATTTGTAAACTAATATTTGTTCATTTTCCAAGGATATTGTGTTTAAGTAACTATTTCTCCAAAGGGTCTAGCTATCCAGCTTATGAAACTCAGGACCTGCTGCTTGAAGAAAGCAGGCAAAGCTGGATAAGTTCTAATGACCTTGACCAATGTCTATGGGGTTGAAACACACTCCCTTTTCCCTTTGCCAACAAATATTGGCCAATGAACTAGGGTGTTTACAAACAAGGACCTGCTGAATACTTATCGCAAGTAAAACAGTATTCCAACTATTGAACACATATTCAAGAATTAATATCACAATGATTTTATTTACTGAGCTAGTATAGCTCAAATAAATAAAATATATGCAAATAATATTTTTAAAATAATCGTATAAACAACAAGCTTTAAATTACGTATTAATTAAATACTTATTTGATTATATTTATTTATTATAGACACATGTACCATCATGTATTTGGCAAGCACCATTTTAGAGTACACACAGGGGTAGTAAGGGAGGGGGCAACGAGGGGCTAATTTAACTGTAATGGCTAGACAGGGTTTTTATATTTTAGTATGAAGTTTTGTGCTTTTGTTGTTGCTTATTTTTTCCAGCATACATGATCTAATTATTAATCATTGTGATTTTATATAATTATATATCAAAGCATTCCAATAGTTAGAAGTGTAGTTTCAAATTTTAAAATGATTCATCAGTAAAAGGTAAAATTAAATTTATTTTTAGACGTAAATGTTTTAGCATTAAGCCAATGATGTAGCAATGGAGTAATAGGCTTAGTAAGAATCTCCTCTTTTTACTGTTATCACAATTTACAGATCTAAATAGCTGCTGGAGCGTAATTAGTATTTAATAAATGGTTTCAGCCTCATAATTAGGCTCTATTATTGCAACGTGAGTTGTACAATTGCCCTTATTCCTCCCACCAAGTTCTAATGGACGCTTGATCCACGCACTACTTCAGTTTACTATTTTTTGTTTGTTTTTTTACTTTTCGTATTGCTGGTACCTGTCAGTCCGACACCTTAGCTCTGTCGGTAGTTTTCCTGCCCACTGAACTATTGGTTCCGGGTTTGATTTCCGGCATGGCAAAAAATAATATCAATGATAAAATTTGTATTTCCTTCTAACGGTGATGAACCAACGACCGGGGGACTGGGGGCTGTATTTGTTCGAGATTTAAGTTAGTTTATAAGTCGTGTGCTGACCTAATCACTCGGCCAAGAGAGTGGCCGCTAAACACCTCAAATAAGTGATAATACTACCCGTGTGTACATTTAATTACACTCCACCAATTTAACAAGGTATGTCCTTCTTATTCGGTCTGGAGTGTGCTAATAACACTCGGTAAAACACGAGCAGTGCTGAGATTTGGTCACGTTGAGCTCTAACCCAATCACAAGCAGTCCGCTTGGCCGGCGGAGCCCGCACTGCTCGATTAAGGCGAGTCTACAACCAACATACCCGCTTGTCGGACTCGCAACAACGCAATCGCAAATGCACTCGTAATTTCGCTTTTATTAAATTACAAAATAGACTGTCTACAATGAAAAGTCGTAAAACGTAATTACTACTGTGCACGCCCCCTCGTTCCAGCCCTCGGGCTATATTAGTGACGTGTTGTTATTGTGAGCGATGTGTGAGTATTTCTTAAACATCCTAACAAGTGAACATATAGTCCGTGGAAGGGTGATATAGACCATTTTCTGTATGAAGGGATCGAATCGATTTTCAATACTGGATAATTGGTGATGGATTATCGATTATCGAGAGGGTTTAAAACACGGATATTCTAAAAAAGTTCTTTCATACGAAAACCGTTGACCACCTTGAACAAGTTTGTACTCGCTCCCCGGCATTGTAAACATCGTGAACATATAGTCCGTTTTTCCTTAGTAAGGTGAATATAAGAGTATAGACCATTTTCTGTATGAAGGGATAGTACGTGTTCCCCTGAATCGATTTTCAATAATGGATAATTGCTTATTCATTATCGATGATCGAGAGGGTTTAAAACACGGATATTAGTGTCCCCTTGGTGATGGATTATCGATGATCGAGAGGGATTTTGTAAACATCCTAACAAGTGAACATATATCGCTATCCTTGTTTCCCGATAACAAGTGACGACCAAGGGAACCTCCTCGTCCCCGTCGTTGGACATATAGTCCGTGGAAGGTTATGGACAAGCGAGATTTGAACTCGGACCTCCTGTTCCGTGACGCCTTAGACCACGCGACCATCAGCCAAATTGAACAACGCAGAGAGTGAGGCACGAACCCTATAACTTGCGAGGGGGGCACGTCCTTCCGAGTGCAATGGTTTTGCAGATGTTCCCGCATTTGCGAAGTGGGGTTCGAACATCGCTTGGGTGAACCGGGGTGTTTTTTTTCTAGGCCTTCTGGTGGTAGCGTCTAATAAAACACAGATATTATAAAATATATATTTATTCGACGTAACTAAAAAAAAAATCCGTTCATATCGAAAACGGTCTATATTTTTAAAAAGTTCCTTCATAACAAAACCGGTCTATAGCCCTCGGAGAGCATTGCAAAAGCCTTTCCAGACAAGGAGAAACTCAAAACCTTGACTCTAGCTGTCACAAACAACCGGGTAGGGAGGGGATATATAAGGGGGACATCATTTGATCGTCTATTTAAAACCGGGATCAAGATGGACAAGTTAAAGCAGCTGGTAAATATTGTTGACGCCGTGCCGACCGTAAAATTGAGCGATCTAATTGTCGATCAAAAGTACTCGGTGGATAAATTAAAAGTGGTCGATACAAAGTTCGGGAGACGCGTAATAGCCTATCTGAATGGTGAGGTTTGTGTATTTCTACCCTGTCGTTTCGGTACTCTAACAGATGAAGACGTGTGCGAGCTGAATAACGAGACTCTGGTATTCACCTGTGCCGGAGTAAAACCAGGTGCACCCACCGTTGTGAACTTTGAACGCGTTTAAGAGTCAAGCAATACACGGCCAAAACCATCCAGTACGCTCACCATGCTTAGAATCGGCTATATTAATATAATGTTTGTGGGTCATACAATTGCGGGTCGTGCCTATATGACGGCAGAAAATATTCACAGTGTGGCTGTGAGCGATAGACATGTAAATTACAAAGTAGTAAATTACGACAGAGGTGTACCACATGATCGAGGCTACATAGAGTTTTGCGACTCTACCTGTCACACGATAAGAGCGACCGAAGTACGACCTTACGAAAGAATCGAAGAGTCTTACCTGTGCGATACTACATGCGCTGTATACAATTTCCGCAAAGGGGACATTGTGGCCGTTTTGCCCAGGCTGCTACAACCCTTCCGCGCTCCATACCACCCGCCACCACCCTTCACGACGCCTCAACCAGCGACCTCACCCCGGCATACCCGCCACAGCAAGAGTCGTCTGTCTACAGGACGCCGGAGTCAGAGTCGTCTCTCTACCAGACAGCAGAGTCAGCAGAATATTCACAGACAGAGTCAGCCGCGTGCCCACCACCAACGGAGGAGGAGGCAAAGTCCAAAGAACCCGTAAATCTCGAGGATTTAACAATCCACAAAACTTATTCAAACGTTTCAATTATAGGTGAAACGCCCAATGACTACATACTCGGTCTGGGCAGTTTCGGTAACGTCTTCCTTCCAAAGTCTGTCTATTATTTGAATTTTAAGCGATTTAAATCTAAACCACGCTGTATGATTTATCTTGGAGGACAAAGTGTTATGTTTAAAAGTGAATTTAAAAACTAGACGCGTTCGTTGTTGTTGTTGCATTCTATGAATGTTTTAAATTAATTGGTGATTGCCAATAAAATAAAATAAAAACTAGTAAGAAAATGTTATTATTTTGCCTCCTGTTCGGACACCTCCCTACGTTAGAGAGAACCAGAACTTCGCTACCATTATTTAGCGCACACCGGAGGAACTCTTTAACATTATCAATAATACAGTTTCTTTATTTATTTAATGGGAGCTCCTCAAGCAGGTACACTAATGAATAAATAAATATTTCATGGTGTGAACAAAATTTCTAAATTTTCTATTTGTGTAAATATATCTTCATGGTTGTAAATAAATATCCATGTATACTTTTATTTGTGTGAATAAATAGAAAGCATTTATTTTCTCTTGTATATGACATTTTATAATAACAAATTATTAAATGTTAGGAAATCTAGTTTTCAACATACAATTCGATAGTAGAACAATAATTATTTATTTATTGACTGTTACAATGATCTAGGTTTAAAGCCTGTCTGTGACAATACCAAATCAACTTGAGAGGTTAAATATTTCTTTTTGTGTTATTAGACATTTAATAACTTTAATTAAAATGATTAAACTAAACTAGATGTTTGGGTAAATTTAGTGTGGTTTTTCATGCTTAAGAAGAAAGGGTTTCATTAATTACAGTTCCTTTCTTACTAAACCTAAAAATAAATAAATACAATTATATCTATATATTTTTATAATTCTTCACTCTCAGATTTTTTGCCTACTTTCTGGGTAGCTCCAATGCAATCACCACCAATTTAAAATCTACAGTTAATCGGAAATGGATATTTATATAACTACTAAACAATAAAAATAACAAATAGCTAGATTCTAAAATATGTAACAGTGTCTTTATGAATCCGATGATTTCAGTCTTGAAAGACTAGGAGGTCTAAACTTTAAATAGTCTGAAGGTTGAAATCCTTCCAATAAAAAAAAAAAAAAAAAAAAAAAACCTCTAACCAACTCCAATCTCAATAACCAAAATAAATACAACAAAAGTTGAATCTATAAACTAACTTGTGAATGTAATGCTACATACATACGAAATATTGGAGGGGCACTTTCTATGCGTTATGCTGAGCACTTAAGTGACTTTAAATAGAATAGAATAAAATATAAATTGTCTGAATACCTGAAAACCTCAGCTCATCAACCAACACCCATTAACAAATGCATGACACTTTTTCAACCTTCCACCAAAGGTCCAAAAATGAGTATCGCTGAAAACCTCCATATTTATAATGCTACTCTTCATCACAATATTATTTTTAACGAACAAACAAGTTTCAAGAACCAATCCCTTATCAATATAATCAAGAACCTCCCACAATATGCGAAAATCAAAAACTCAAATAAGTCCCATCCTAAAAACCCGGCCCTCCTACTATCGTAGTTTAGACCTGTTTGGGTCAGTTCAAAGAAGATAAGAGCCTACATTTATTCTCCTTTTGTACTATATTTTCATTCTAATCACATCCTTTCTTACAAGAACATATACAGTTTAGGAAGGCGCGCGCGCCATCCCCACATTTAGACGATGTGCCATGGGATTTGAAACCCTTACAGCACGAAATGTGTACCCGCAGCTGCCCCCGGTGAAGTAATTAGCGTTATTGCCCTACATCCTTACGGCGTGATGTGTACCCGCATTTGCACGTCAGCAATACAGTTACAGCTCGCGGTTAAAATCAAAGACATAATTTTCTTTGACCAACGCGTCATACCAATTGTCGGCGTAGCACTCTGCTGACATAATCGGAGCTAGCGGTGAGTCGAGAGCGCTAGCGCTTGAGTGTGTTTCTTCTTTAGCTTCAACTCCAGGCGCCATTTTGTCACTTAAATGCGGCATTTGTGAGGGGTCCTGCGCAAAGCTCTCCAGCCTTAAACATCAATGTCATCAAACACTTCCAAATCCTGCTCACCTGGATGACTGCTGGGACGAGGAGGTATTGTGGTTGTCCTTCACATTATGTTCTCTTAGTCCGTCTGAGTCGGATATCAAAAATTAAGGCAAGTGTTCGTCTACTATGACAAGAATAAACTGTATATGTTCTTGTAAGAAAGGATGTGATAATATCTGGTTATATGTAATTATATTATGCAAGTATTCTCCAATTTTGAAAGATGTAGGCCGTTATTATTCTTAGCGGTTCGTTTATAATTAATCTCATTAACAAGTATTTCCATTGCTGTGTACCAGGTTGGGAAAACCCTTAGCTTCAAATTGTCTGGGTGACGAATGATGGCTCATTGTAATAATTTCCTTTTAAGTTGTATAAGAAACTCAGTGTATGTTTATATATTCATTGTTAAGATACATTTGTATATGTAGTAATCTTCGCAAAATATTGAGTTGCACATTAGGCTATAGCTAATGTTTGTTATACTATATTATACTATCAAATTTTAAATGGGCCTAATAATGTTTGTCTGTATTTTTCTAAAGATGGTGGTGGTACTAAGGTAAGGTTCGTTTGAAGATTTTGTGGTGGAGTGGCACGCCCTAGATTTTGTGTGCACAAAGTGGTATGCAAGAAAAAGAGGTTGGCCACCAATGCCTTAGATTATGCAGCCACCGATGCGGGTGTTATCAATATTGACTGCATAAAAATGTGTTTAAATACTATGTCTATTAAAATTGGACTGTGTGAATGTATCCTCATACATTAGTAGATATATGCCTAGATTAGAAGGTAAAAGAAGTGTAAGAGCTTTAGTAATAGTTTTGTTAAAATGTATAATGGCTGTTGGTTGTTGAAGTGGGTTTGTATGATATATTTTTAACAATATTTTGTTGAATAAATAGAAAAGAAAATGATGTATCAAATTTTAGCATTGTCCTTACTTAGGTATAGTAGTATTAAAATATAAAGGAACATAGTAAAATTTAAACATTACTTTTGAAATAAACATTGATAATATTTTATTATATTTCTAGTTATATTCATATTAGTTGTAATAAGGAGAAATATGAATTTATAATAATAGGAACGAACTTGGATGGAACAGCTAATCAGATTTATTGGTACAACTTCTTTGGTCAATTAAACAATATAAATATGAAACATAGCATGAAGATAATTTAATAATTTCGATGAAAAACTAATACATCAAGAAATTAAGTCAAATAAAACAGGTACAATAACATTTCTAAAAAATTATCATTGAGATTGTTAAATAGTAAAGTTCTGAAATTAATTAGCATAAAACAAAGAAAAAATATAAATCTGTACAAAAACAATATTTAATTAGTAGCAGATTATAGGTATATATGATAATAAAATGAAAAGTGGAAATTGACAAATTGACTATATTAGAGTTATTAGTATAATAACTTAAAAACTCTATAAGATTTTGAGTACTTGAGAAAAGATTATAGATTTAATGAAGGTTATGACTTATCAAAAATAATAGGTTTATTCGTATGCCAACAATAGTGAATTTATTAGTTGAATAATTAAATATACTAGTACACAGTTTGAACATATGTTGAGAAGAAATACATATTCTGTAATGTTTAAGATATTTAAACAGTGACAATGGAAAGATAATTAATAAAAATGTTAAAATATTTGTCTAGGTTGTTAGTCATGTAAACAAATTAACAATATAAAATCTATATGAAACATATTAAAATTAAAGACATAATACAAAACTTATTTCACAAAATTATTAAAAGATTGTAAAGGATTTAATGTTAAAGACTTGTTATTCGAGTCAAATGGTTTCTAAAAACTTGCTTGTGTTAACTATCGAGACAAGATTAATTTTAGATTTAATGGAAATCAATAGATGTGTCATCCATGCTATATATTACTCAATTATGATATATTATAAATATAAAATCATATAAATAAGTAATTGATTTTTATGAAAGAAGCGTATACAAAAAGGAAAATTTGACGTTTGAAAAGTTTGAATAATGTGTATTTCCTTATCTGTGTGGTTTTGATTCATCTCCTTTTATAATTGGTTGCTACTCTTGGCTGGGGGACGAGATGTTTTGGCGATTACGCCATCATCAGGTCTGAGACAAACCAATACAATAATAGTAAATATTAAGTTATGATAAAGTAACAAACTAAACAGATTCTGATGAAATCAAACCAGCAATTTGAGGATACACAGAGACATTAGCAAAAAACTGGTGTTAAAAAAGGTAATCGATTTGTAAAAATAAAATAAGAGGACGAAAATTATAAATATAAAAAGTTGAATATTATGAAAAAACACCCAAACTAGCAAGCTCTCCTTCAGATTGGGACTAAGATATTATTCCTGGTGTTAACACAGTGCAATAGATTTATGTGCAGTTAATTGTTAATTTTATAACCTTTGTGATTGGTGTTCTAGAAAAGACCAAGTGACCAACGTAGACATTTTTGGGAAAGATAAGAGTTAATATGTGAGATGTCGCTAGTGTGTCAGTCGTTTGTTTGTTTGCTGTTGAATATATATAGAAGAAAAATGAAAATAAAATAAATTGTTTTTGTTTAGAATGAAAATATAGTACAAAAGGAGAATAAATGTAGGCTCTTATCTTCTTTGAACTGACCCAAACAGGTCTAAACTACGATGGTAGGAGGGCCGGGTTTTTAGGATGGGACTTATTTGAGTTTTTGATTTTCGCATATTGTGGGAGGTTCTTGATTATATTGATAAGGGATTGGTTCTTGAAACTTGTTTGTTCGTTAAAAATAATATTGTGATGAAGAGTAGCATTATAAATATGGAGGTTTTCAGCGATACTCATTTTTGGACCTTTGGTGGAAGGTTGAAAAAGTGTCATGCATTTGTTAATGGGTGTTGGTTGATGAGCTGAGGTTTTCAGGTATTCAGACAATTTATATTTTATTCTATTCTATTTAAAGTCACTTAAGTGCTCAGCATAACGCATAGAAAGTGCCCCTCCAATATTTCGTATGTATGTAGCATTACATTCACAAGTTAGTTTATAGATTCAACTTTTGTTGTATTTATTTTGGTTATTGAGATTGGAGTTGGTTAGAGGTTTTTTTTTTTTTTTTTTTTTTTATTGGAAGGATTTCAACCTTCAGACTATTTAAAGTTTAGACCTCCTAGTCTTTCAAGACTGAAATCATCGGATTCATAAAGACACTGTTACATATTTTAGAATCTAGCTATTTGTTATTTTTATTGTTTAGTAGTTATATAAATATCCATTTCCGATTAACTGTAGATTTTAAATTGGTGGTGATTGCATTGGAGCTACCCAGAAAGTAGGCAAAAAATCTGAGAGTGAAGAATTATAAAAATATATAGATATAATTGTATTTATTTATTTTTAGGTTTAGTAAGAAAGGAACTGTAATTAATGAAACCCTTTCTTCTTAAGCATGAAAAACCACACTAAATTTACCCAAACATCTAGTTTAGTTTAATCATTTTAATTAAAGTTATTAAATGTCTAATAACACAAAAAGAAATATTTAACCTCTCAAGTTGATTTGGTATTGTCACAGACAGGCTTTAAACCTTGATCATTGTAACAGTCAATAAATAAATAATTATTGTTCTACTATCGAATTGTATGTTGAAAACTAGATTTCCTAACATTTAATAATTTGTTATTATAAAATGTCATATACAAGAGAAAATAAATGCTTTCTATTTATTCACACAAATAAAAGTATACATGGATATTTATTTACAACCATGAAGATATATTTACACAAATAGAAAATTTAGAAATTTTGTTCACACCATGAAATATTTATTTATTCATTAGTGTACCTGCTTGAGGAGCTCCCATTAAATAAATAAAGAAACTGTATTATTGATAATGTTAAAGAGTTCCTCCGGTGTGCGCTAAATAATGGTAGCGAAGTTCTGGTTCTCTCTAACGTAGGGAGGTGTCCGAACAGGAGGCAAAATAATAACATTTTCTTACTAGTTTTTATTTTATTTTATTGGCAATCACCAATTAATTTAAAACATTCATAGAATGCAACAACAACAACGAACGCGTCTAGTTTTTAAATTCACTTTTAAACATAACACTTTGTCCTCCAAGATAAATCATACAGCGTGGTTTAGATTTAAATCGCTTAAAATTCAAATAATAGACAGACTTTGGAAGGAAGACGTTACCGAAACTGCCCAGACCGAGTATGTAGTCATTGGGCGTTTCACCTATAATTGAAACGTTTGAATAAGTTTTGTGGATTGTTAAATCCTCGAGATTTACGGGTTCTTTGGACTTTGCCTCCTCCTCCGTTGGTGGTGGGCACGCGGCTGACTCTGTCTGTGAATATTCTGCTGACTCTGCTGTCTGGTAGAGAGACGACTCTGACTCCGGCGTCCTGTAGACAGACGACTCTTGCTGTGGCGGGTATGCCGGGGGTGAGGTCGCTGGTTGAGGCGTCGTGAAGGGTGGTGGCGGGTGGTATGGAGCGCGGAAGGGTTGTAGCAGCCTGGGCAAAACGGCCACAATGTCCCCTTTGCGGAAATTGTATACAGCGCATGTAGTATCGCACAGGTAAGACTCTTCGATTCTTTCGTAAGGTCGTACTTCGGTCGCTCTTATCGTGTGACAGGTAGAGTCGCAAAACTCTATGTAGCCTCGATCATGTGGTACACCTCTGTCGTAATTTACTACTTTGTAATTTACATGTCTATCGCTCACAGCCACACTGTGAATATTTTCTGCCGTCATATAGGCACGACCCGCAATTGTATGACCCACAAACATTATATTAATATAGCCGATTCTAAGCATGGTGAGCGTACTGGATGGTTTTGGCCGTGTATTGCTTGACTCTTAAACGCGTTCAAAGTTCACAACGGTGGGTGCACCTGGTTTTACTCCGGCACAGGTGAATACCAGAGTCTCGTTATTCAGCTCGCACACGTCTTCATCTGTTAGAGTACCGAAACGACAGGGTAGAAATACACAAACCTCACCATTCAGATAGGCTATTACGCGTCTCCCGAACTTTGTATCGACCACTTTTAATTTATCCACCGAGTACTTTTGATCGACAATTAGATCGCTCAATTTTACGGTCGGCACGGCGTCAACAATATTTACCAGCTGCTTTAACTTGTCCATCTTGATCCCGGTTTTAAATAGACGATCAAATGATGTCCCCCTTATATATCCCCTCCCTACCCGGTTGTTTGTGACAGCTAGAGTCAAGGTTTTGAGTTTCTCCTTGTCTGGAAAGGCTTTTGCAATGCTCTCCGAGGGGCTATAGACCGGTTTTGTTATGAAGGAACTTTTTAAAAATATAGACCGTTTTCGATATGAACGGATTTTTTTTTTAGTTACGTCGAATAAATATATATTTTATAATATCTGTGTTTTATTAGACGCTACCACCAGAAGGCCTAGAAAAAAAACACCCCGGTTCACCCAAGCGATGTTCGAACCCCACTTCGCAAATGCGGGAACATCTGCAAAACCATTGCACTCGGAAGGACGTGCCCCCCTCGCAAGTTATAGGGTTCGTGCCTCACTCTCTGCGTTGTTCAATTTGGCTGATGGTCGCGTGGTCTAAGGCGTCACGGAACAGGAGGTCCGAGTTCAAATCTCGCTTGTCCATAACCTTCCACGGACTATATGTCCAACGACGGGGAGCGAGGAGGTTCCCTTGGTCGTCACTTGTTATCGGGAAACAAGGATAGCGATATATGTTCACTTGTTAGGATGTTTACAAAATCCCTCTCGATCATCGATAATCCATCACCAAGGGGACACTAATATCCGTGTTTTAAACCCTCTCGATCATCGATAATGAATAAGCAATTATCCATTATTGAAAATCGATTCAGGGGAACACGTACTATCCCTTCATACAGAAAATGGTCTATACTCTTATATTCACCTTACTAAGGAAAAACGGACTATATGTTCACGATGTTTACAATGCCGGGGAGCGAGTACAAACTTGTTCAAGGTGGTCAACGGTTTTCGTATGAAAGAACTTTTTTAGAATATCCGTGTTTTAAACCCTCTCGATAATCGATAATCCATCACCAATTATCCAGTATTGAAAATCGATTCGATCCCTTCATACAGAAAATGGTCTATATCACCCTTCCACGGACTATATGTTCACTTGTTAGGATGTTTAAGAAATACTCACACATCGCTCACAATAACAACACGTCACTAATATAGCCCGAGGGCTGGAACGAGGGGGCGTGCACAGTAGTGTAATTTCAACCAATAGGAACAAACATCAATGATGACTATAAAAGTCAAATTCATATTAATGTTTTCAAATAAGAAATAAATATTTAAAAAATATATAACTGGATAAATACACATGCTTTTAATTGGAAATCCTGTATTCATTACTATACATTTCCAATCGTTTTTGTCATAGACCAAATAACTTCAAATTATTTGATTTTAGTAGTCCAACTATATTTGTTTTTTGATTGGCTGAACGCAAGCCAACGCAACTACATAAACGCAAGAGATGGACAATGTTCATCTCCTCCCGACAAGCTGGGCCGAAAGTTCCAACACACGATTGTGTTTGCGTAAGCTATTGTAGACAGACAAAATTACGTTATTGCGTAGTTGCGAGTCCGACAAGCGGGTGCGTTTGGTTGTAGACGGGCCATTAGAGATCATTTCAACTTTCCAGCGCTTCTACAGGAAAACGACCAAGAAGACCCGATTAGCGCATGCGCAAACATTCAAACATGCGTTATTTATAAGAACAGCATATTATCAAAATAGCGTATTTCAAAAGTCATAATGAAAAACGAAGTTTTATTGGAAGCCACGAGTTCTATCGATAACAAAATCAAACCCAGGCAGTAAGTAAAACATTTAATTTTATTTTAAATACAGTAACTTGCACTGATTGTGATATTTTCATTTTTTATGTTTGACGTTTCAATGCATCATGGGTAAAAAGAGATTCCCAACTTTCCGCGAGCTTGTGAACGAACAGCCAGCTCCCCCACGAAGCGAGGCTGACTTAACTGAACTGCTTTCAAATTTCAGCGTGCGTGGGAATTCCCCTTTAGCCCTGACATTTTTACTTAAGTATCTTATTATTTAGGTATTGCGATGAGCTGCAGTGTGTTGTGTTTTGATATTCCATTACAATTTGAGTGGATGATAATCATCGGTAGGTTCGCGTGTTGGTGTGTTTTGTGCATAGTTCTGGTGTACTTTTATGAAGTCAGAATATGTAGTAGGCTGTAGAGGTGGATATTCAAACAAAGATATAAATAAGTCGAAAAAGAGAGACAAGGGGAGCTGGGAGGCGCGAAGTTTCCCAATATAGCATGCGAGTCAGAAAAGATCATAAATATTTGAGTACCGCTGTTCTAAACTAGAGGTACTCATGTTTAATATTTCCAGGGGAAGTATCTCTTTATCGTCTTGGTCAACGGTGTTTAAGAGTATTTGACCCCCAAATCCTCCCTGTAGCTTTTAGAGTACAACATACCTATTAATTTTCTCAGAATACACCACTGCATCGAATTAAATTAACGTTAAAAAAATACTTTCCAAAATGTTGTGAAATATAGGATGATATCATGTTTCACCAATTACTTATTTGAACATCATTGTGACTTAAAATATATATGATTATGTGAAACTACTTCTGTATGAAGATTAACACTTTGATTCGCGTTATTTCAAGCAAGTGCAACGTTTCAAAATTTCTAATCCAAATCTAAGTATTGAAAGATTCAGTTTTGAATCGATTCGAAATTTTAGATCTCAAAAAATGTTAGATTCAGATTCGTTTCATTTAGCTCAAAATTTGAATCTATTAATTCATACTTCCTTAACCAAATAATATAATCATACCGGAAACCAGTTAAGTGGTAGAGTGGAAAGATAAATTGACTTGAGTTTCAGGTCATAAAGGAATGACGTTTGACTATTTATTTGTCACATTGAATATCTTGTACCACAATTAAATAAGTGGATTGATCTTTATTTATCAACATTATTTGAAGTTTTTTATTATTGGATCAAATTCGGAAACTTAGCATAGTAAGCCAAATATAAATTAAGAGATTAAGAACTGAACCTCTTTTAAAAATAAAATATTTGATTGATTAAGCGTGGGATTCGACTAAGATTTGATTCGATAAAATAAACTTAGCATGAGATTCAATTCTGATTCAACTAAAAAAAAATTTAGGTAAGAAATTCGATTCGGAATTGACTCTAATTTATTTAGGTATGATATTCAATTCGTATTCGATTCGAAAACGTTAGCCAAGACTCGGATTGAACTCTAACTTGAAAATGATGGTCTCACAAAGGCTTACGTTATTTATATATTATATCACAAAATGTATAAATTTGTTCCCAATAATAATGTGTTTTTCATTATAATATTTTTCAGATATACTCTCACGCTAGTACTATTATCAGAAATTAAATGATGTAATATAAGGAAATCGGATAAAGAGGAGATATTTTAAAACTAGTTTTCGTGACTGGGTGGTTATTGAGTTACATATATCAAAGGTCTGTGTGGTCCCGGGATGGTGCTATAAAAACTATCTACGGGTACCTTATACTATCGCATTAATAACCTACATTTATGGGTGCTAGTTTAATTGTTTTTGTTTTTTTAGTTTGAATAAGTTTTTAAATTATCTACTTATATGATTTGTCCGTTTAAATAGTTCTCATAAAATGCCTAAATGTATATATATATATATATATATATACACACACACACACACACACAAGGAACGCACTGGTACGGTATTCACGCTTATTTCATATAGGTTGTTTATCTCGTCAATTGAACTAATACAAACATGAAAGTCTTTTGGCAGGCTTCAACGAGGATTGTTTCAAAATTCTTAATCCTGTCACCCTGAGTAAATGTCTTAAGCTAATAGATATGAATGAGGGTAATTTATAGTAAATGTATCCACATTAGTATGATAGAGGATAATAAAACCACAGTTATGAATCATATGTGTACCCCATTTCCCTTTCTTCGCCACCTCTTCTTCCCTCGAGTGAACCCAACCAAGATTTGAGCATCGACCTCCCTATCATTAATAATAGAATGTAATGCGAGTCTAATACCTTAGACAACATGAACAATGGTGTGGCCCTTACTCCATAACTGTGCAAATAAGATCTGCTAAGGCAGTTCCTTAAAATTCTTCATTCCTGCTATTGTTTATTTATACGAGCCCGCCTTGGTGGCGTAGTTATCTAATTCGCTAGTTTCGTGTTGAGCTCGCCTGCCAAGAACGGGGAGATCGAGGTTCTTATAATCTCACTTGGGTGAATTGGGGGTGGTTTTTCTAAATGGTTTTCCACTCTTCCTTCACGTAAATGCGGGTTCACTTCCTATAATTAAACCTTCCCAATTCCTAATCTATTTACGTAATTAGTACTTAAAGCGTATAACCCGAACGGGTAGTAAGACGTGGTGCTAAATATTATTATTAAATATGAATATCCATACTATGCTCTTTTTATTTCCTGTGTATAAACAAATCACATGGAAAAGGAAGTCTGCACCAACTTAAGTCAACAAATAAGAGCAATTATCTACCAAAACCTACAAGGTTTAGAGTGTTAGGAATACTCAAACCACTCGTACTTATTAATTATTAATGTAATTATGTGTTCTTTTCATCATTTAATTCACTCAATTAATGTTGGTCTTGTATGAGTATATATAGGCCTAGAAATGAATTGCCTAAAAATAATGTTTTTCCTGCATAGTATAGTTTACACCCCCCCCCCCTCCCACCCCACCTTCTCCCGGGCTTGTGGTCCTCCAGTCAATTGATGGCTCTCCATCGTCAACAGTTTAATAAAAACTAGTAGGTCATTTGTTTGTAGTATTGATTCAAGTGTGCTAACTATATTATGTTTGTTGTTTCCAAGACACACGAAATAAACACCAAAACGTTAGTTAACATTTAGTTAAATGGAACACACACAATTTTTCAATAATAGGTTTCCTGGTATCATGTGGATCTAGCCTGGAACTCCTGGAACTATCATAGTTTGTTTTTTCAACCGCGTCTTAGTAGCCATTTGGAATATATACATGTATACTAATTTCTCTAATATATTAGGGATGAATAAGGTATAGTTATAGTAAGTTTATCCACATTTTCGTGGAGAAAAGTTAGGAAACTTTAAAATAAAGCACCCTGAGTACATCCAACCTGGTTTGAAACCCCGAACTCCCCCGTAACTAACGTACCAGACTGAATGAGCTCGACGTATAGACCACGTGCCTACCTGAGTGGGAAAGGATGGATAGTTTAAGTGTAGGTTAACCATTTCTGGCAGTGAAGTTTAGTGGTTTTATAAATTAATCTCAAGTCTTTATAATTTATCCAGTCCATTCCCGGTTTTCAAAATTATTTTATTACTTGAAAAGCTAGAAAATTAATTTCACAGTTGGGGTATTCGACGTGTACTATCTGAACTGACTGATTATAACATAAGACTTAAAAATTAATTTAATTTTTGAAAAAACAAAACACATGAGCCCTAAGTCATCCCCTCATCTCAGGGAAAGAGGATGCCCCTAAGCCCTTAATTCTGTAGGCAGACCCGCCACCGGCTGAGCTGGGTGTCCAACTTTTACGACGGCTGTTTAATGTATTTTAAAAGTAGTTGTGTAGTCTAGAGCAGGCGTGTCAAACTCGTTTGATCATAAGGGCTACACTGAAAACTAAAAATTTAAATTAATTCCATCTGAAAATCTCCATTTGCCTTTTCTACATCAAAGGTCCCCGTGAACATCGACAATTTAAGGTCATAATTTTTAAAATCCTGGAATCTTTTCTTGATTTCACAAATTAAGTCTTAAATTTTTTGTGAATTGTCATTAATAGATATTCGTGATTCATTTTTCTTGCGTATGGATTCAAATATTTTAAAACGCACCAGATTAACGCTTCTAAGTTGACATTGCCACAGCCGAAGTTTTGTTTGGAAAACTTAAAAATTATCATAAATGGATCTTATAAATTTATTATTTCTTTGAAAATTTAAGGTTAATTTATTAAATATTTTTCTATATCGACCACAAATGCCAGATCTATAATCAATTTGGTTTTTTTACTGTTGGAAACATCTTGTGCCTTTATTTCTAAGAACAAAATAATTTCTTTTCTCAAATCAAATAATTTTGTTAACATCTTGTGACAAGATAGTCAACAAATTTCTTTGTAGTACGGAAAATCTTCACAATCACATTCCAAGTCGAAAAATGGGAAACTAATTTGTCGATGATTCAAATCACGGGCACGAATAAAATTGGTTATTCCTACAACTCGTTTTTAAAACATAATTCATTTTTAAAATTTTGCAACACAGCACTCCTGATGAATAATACATTAAAAATTATAAATCGTACGACCAATTGTGGCATTCAGTTTTCCTACAACACCACTTTACAACCCAACATAGCCGGTGCACCATTGGTCACTAAACACTAAAGTTTATCAAGTAGCAGTTCATATTATTGCAACAGTCTTTCTACTTCACAAAAAATGTCTTCACCATTAGTGGTTCCGTCCATGGGAATTAATTCTAAAAGCTCTTCAGTTGTAACAAAATGTTAGTCACAACCTCAGATAAATAATGCAAGTTGCGCAACATCATTGCAAGGGATAGAGCTAGCTTTAAACTATTTAGAAATCTTAAATCATTGATTCCTCAAATCATTTGTAATGTCATCTTTGCGTTCAGATACTGTGTTTCGTGTGAGACTAATACGTTGACAATCTTTTACCTTATCAAAACATAAAATTTTTGCAGTTTCAATCAAGAATTCCACCCATCTGTAAAAGGTTTTGAATTTGATACAACCAAATATGACAAGGTATAATTGGCTTTCACTGCTGTCTTATTTACTTTACCAACACAATGAAAAATATATTGTCGTATAAGACCTAACTTGAACTCGTTCAATTTATCTTCTATTATTTTTCCAACAAATAAATAATAATAATAATAATAATATTTAGCAACGCGTCTTACTACCCGTTCGGGTTATACGCTTTAAGTTCTAATTACGCCAATGGATTAGGAATAGGGAAGGTTGGATTAGAGGAAGTGAACCCGCATTTGCGTGGAGGGAGAGTGGAAAACCATTTAGGAAAAACTACCCCCAGTTCACCCGACCGAGATTAAAACCTCGATCTCCCCGTCCTCAGCAGTTGAGCTCAACACGACTAGCGCGTTAGCCAACTACGCCACTGAGGTGGGTCTCCAACAAATAAAAACACTTCTTGTGAGTACTATAGTGACGATTAATATTGTACTATTTTTAAACACTGATTATTTACATATGAGACAAACAATGTTACTGTATTATTTATTTGGTAAAAAAAAAATATGTTTTTTTTTTTTTTCTGAAACCCACAAACGTTCTCTTCGATTTTCAGTTTTAAATGCTTTGAAAAATACAGTTTGAGGGGCACACTAGTTTAAGCGTTATTAATAAGTCATCCTCTACCAAATATAATAATGTATATTTCAATTTTGACTGCATTCAAACTATTTTTATGTTACCACTTATTAATGTTTCACCAATTAATACAATTATAATAAATCTGATGACCAGATGCTACGGCAGACAAACGAGATTGATTTCAATATTTTTATTGTCTCTTAACTCTGCGGTAGGAAATTGCCAACGAAAACCAATGTTTTCTTTCTTGTGTCAGCTCGTTCCCTACAGTGAAATTACCGCGCTAGTTCTATCAATTTGGTTTCTAGGAAGGGGGACAAGAATGTATCACTCCACCACTTGCTGACACTCTTACCCGCTATCTCTTTCTCTACGACTCTATACTCACCGACGCCAGGGAGCTGCGTTTATGAAAAAACGCGTAGGGCCCAATTTAATGTTTGTTCGTTGTAAGCTCCACTGGACGCACAAATTCATAGCTCTGACAGCAAGTTTGACATGCCTGGCCTAGAGAGAGAGATATCTTCCAAACTTTTATCAGTCGCATACTTCTATATAGGCCATAGACTTCTCAACGTGCCCCTAGCAAAATAATGGAAATAATATAAGGTCACTACAAATTTACTAAATTTTAGTGATTAGTGAAACGAAGCCGTGACAGGGAAAGAAAGGCTTATATTATTACTATTATTATTATTATTATTATTATTATTATTATTATTATTATTATTAGCACCGCGTCTTACTACCCGTTCGGGTTATACGCACTTACGCTAATGTGTAATGGTAGGGTGATTTTGAGATGAAATGAAGGACCTACAGTTTAACGTGGAATCCGAACCACGGTGGCGGCCTGGCATTCCCCACATTCACAAGATGCCTTGTCAGAGGTGAAGGAAGGGTTTAGTAATAAGATAAATGTGTGCCGGGACCGAGGATTTAACCCCGGCCGCCAGCACAGAAGTTTGACACCTTAGCCATAGACCACCAGGTCACCTACGAAAGGCTTATAAAAGTTTATAGCACCATGCTCAAAATAATATGTGATAATTTATTTATGAAATTAACAGCCATCATCAAACAATATTTCTTTATTATATATATATATAATAAAGAAATATATATATATATATTTCTTTATTATATATATATATATATATAAAATAAAGAAATATATATATATATATATATATTTCTTTATTATATATATATATATATATATATATATATATATATATATAAGCTCAGTGCTATGTCATGTAGCCCCTGAAATTCCTCGCGCACCTCTAGTGGTAAGCGTGTAAGCGTACCACAGTTTGGGAAACACTGGCCTAGATAATAATATCTATTGATTTCGATAAGAAATGTTGATTTAATTTAATTATAAAAATGACTAAACATATTTGAGTAGCGTATGCACACAAAATAACTATTTAGTACCTTATAAACCATCATATTGACCAAAGTAATAATAATAGTATATTTTGCGGATAAGAAGCCGAGCGTGACAATGCGAAGTGGCGCAAAGCATCGTGGGAGTCAGCCGCTTGGTCATGGGACATAGGACAGGCGTTTAATTAGGACACCCTTAAGAGGTTGCCTCCTTCCTTAACATTTACAGGAAGGGGTGAAAGGTTTATCTATCTTCAGAGAACACAAAATTAGAAACAGGAATGCTATACTATTCTCAAACTGCGACTAAAATATTGTTCTGAAAACAATAGGAGAAAGAGCTCAATAGGGTGTTAGCAATTTTATCCCACAGGTGAACCCCGATAGTGATTTTACTTATAGGGCCGGGATGTTCAGCAAGTTAAACATCCTTCCCCCTCCCTCCTTCAAGATATGAATAACTTCCGGTAACTTTTGTAAATCGGTGAATCACATAGAAAGAGGATTTATTCATAAAGATTTAGATTATTCAATATAACTTATTTAAAACGTAAAACTATTCTTTCTGACAGTGAATTTTCTATTTCTACTCTTGGTTTTCAAATTTTTTAGTGAA
Source organism: Timema cristinae (assembly GCA_039000515.1). Lineage (NCBI taxonomy): Eukaryota > Metazoa > Arthropoda > Insecta > Phasmatodea > Timematidae > Timema > Timema cristinae. The sequence goes on along the minus strand of JBCFYV010000488.1, from coordinate 109,541 downwards.
TGTCTATACATTTAAAAGCTTAAACATGTCCAAAATGTTTAATTTAAAACATATTAACTGGGGTGAGGATTTAAATTTTTTTATTACAGCTAGCAAAATAATTTATATATTCTATTTGGATTAATTTTTTCTTTGCAACATTTCTTACTACCTGTTCAGGTTATAAGCCTATTTACTAAATACACTAATGAGTTAAGAATTATAAAGGCTTAGTCAAAAGGAAGTACACCCGCATTTGTGTGGAGTGAGGGTGGAAAATCATTTAGGAAAAACCACCCTCAGTGCACTGGACTGGGATCGAACCCCAATTTCCCCGTATTTGGCAGTTTAATCCAACACGAGATTAGCGCGTTATACCACGTGGCCACAGAAGTGGGTTACTTGAATTGATTGAGTTGTCAATTTGCATTCCTATGATCTAAAGGCTTCAATCGAGAGCTTTCATCAGGAAATTGGCTCATGATGCGTCAAGGAGACAGCTAGTTGAAGTACTGATGCGTCAAGGAGACAGCTAGTTGAAGTACTGATGCGAGAAAAGGAGACAGCTAGTTGAAGTACTGATGCGTCAAGGAGACAGCTAGTTGAAGTACTGATGCGTCAAGGAGACAGCTAGTTGAAGTACTGATGCGTCAAGGAGACAGCTAGTTGAAGTACTGATGCGTCAAGGAGACAGCTAGTTGAAGTACTGATGCGTCAAGGAGACAGCTAGTTGAAGTACTGATGCGTCAAGGAGACAGCTAGTTGAAGTACTGATGCGTCAAGGAGACAGCTAGTTGAAGTACTGATGCGAGAAAAGGACAGTGTTTTTACAGTTCTTATAGCAAATATTTATTTTGTCAAAATAAACCAAACATTGCTTCAGTACAAATATTGAGTTTAATTTTGATCAAATGGTGACCTCAACATTTCTTGAATATATGTCAAAGGTGTCCTGAAATTTAAAGTCAACTTTATCTTTTAATTTAAAAATGTTCTCATCTAATGCCGCTGTGCTCGCGACAGATATTTAACAACTTTTCATATCACCATGTGAAGAAAATTAAACTCTATTTTTTTACTGGAGTAATATTTTATCTATTGTGACCAAAAAAGGTTTATCTATAAAAATTGCAAAACAGTGGCGTTAACTCGCGTCTCCTACACTCCAATCTTAACGTATCTGGTCTAAAGCAGACAAGGACATGCTCATGTTAGTGATACATTCAACTAGAGTACAAGTCTGGAGGAAATAACATTAAAAACCTTCAAAAATAAAAAATGTTGTGGTCAAAATTGATTTGTTGCTTTAGAACTATGTAATACCTATTCATGTTATACGTGTATGTATAATTGCGCTAATGAGTGTAGTCACATTTTCGTGGAGAGAGATAATAAAATAATGTATGAAAAACCACCCTCAGTCCACTCGACCAGGTTTAGAACCTTTATCTTCCCGTCATGAGTAGTTCAGTCTATTGGAAGAGTGACGCCTTAGAATAATCGACCACCAAAGAGGGTCACGTATGATAATATTTCTGGAGTTAATGTCCTTAGAATTAATTAAAATAACGTGTAAACTCAAAAAACTTGGGATAGGCTTATCTCTATTACATTAGCTCCATTCAACTAGGTGGAACATTTTCTGGATACAAATTAAAAGGGAATTTTCTAAAAATAGAAATTTCTCGTTTCATGTATTTACTTTCTACACCCGCCCAACCTCCTACATACACTCACAGAACAAGCCAGTATTAATTTATTTCATTATTTTTACTAAATGGTTGAATTAGTAACTAATTAGAATAGTAAAACTCACAAAATTTACGACCCACATGTTAAAAAAATAAACTGAAGTGATATTGCATGTTTATAAATTGCCTTGCACTTTTTTAAGGATGCTTCCCCGCGAACAATTGCTATAAACCCACTTCCAGCCTACAGTGTTATATTCTATAGCGAATCATAATTATTATACTAGGAACGTCTTCAGTCTTCATGCTTGAGCCTCTCTCCCACCTGATATTCAGGTGGCCCTACAACCCTATGATATATACAAACTCTTTACTACTGTCCAGCTTAATCAGTTACTAGAGTATTCTTTTGAAGTGACATACACATACACTATCGCTAGGTTTTTATACCTTTGATATGTTCCCCTCTCTCGATGTGTCACTACCATCATATTTCGCACTGTATACATTAACGAAATCATCATTAATATTGTCGAAGGTTTCAATATACCTAATTGAGATGGAGTTGTAGCATGTCAAGCAGATAGATTGGACAGCTACAAATAAAATATCAATATTTTAATAATTTACGAAAGGGAGAAAGAATATTAATGTATTTGAAAAAGTACTCTACCTCAAAGTCTATTGTCCCGGACTAGATGCAGTCACATGAAATTACGTATCTCCCCGAATTGAAAACGTGGTTGTTAAAAATATTGTCTTTTGATAAATATTGTAGCAGACATCATAGAAGAGGACTAGTATTATCTGATTTATGAATAAAATACTTTAACGCATACCCTTTGCCACTGGATGATGTCGGATAAAATTTACATACACTTGCTATGCTGTCTACAAGAAAATATAATAAAGTAAATCTATATCACAAATTCTCATTAAAATAATAACTGATCCTAAATAACATAATTTAAAACAGATATATTTAACTAAAAGATGCTTTATATATACTCACCGTATTAAGATATCCTCGGATTCTCTGACCATCCTGTTAGGAGAAAACATTCAAAGAACAACAGCATGGCGGCTTCAAACACGTGTGTTCACTTCCACCTCAGATGCGCGAAGAAGTATAAAATGGACTCAACCCCGAGACCCGCTGCTGTCGGAGTTGCCTAGCGGCGTTTCTACGAACTTTACCTTCCCCTCACCCCGCAACTATTCAACCTCCTTTGTTTCCCTTTCACCTTGTCTTCATCCGTCCTTCTCCTTGTCATATTCCTGAGTTTATCACCCTTTTGCTTTGTTCCATTCGCATCAGATTTTGAACTATATATAGGCCTCCAGCCAGGTTCACATTATACCCAATCTACTGCTACCAAGTGTCAAAATTAGGAACCTCTGCTCTGTGCCGCATCTAAAAACACGACGACCATGAAGTTTGAGCCGTCGGATCCACCGTCGTCATGATAGGGCCACGGACTTCGATCAAATAAGTATAGTGAAATAATCAACGAGTCCTTATGACTTAGAATCTAGTTTTTGTTGTTAATAAATAGGCAATGTCTATTTGCCCCTTTTTAACTATTCTGTATTTAGTCGAAGACAGTTTTATTTTATTTTGACAGTATGTCGAGTTGACAGTTGATCAACTTTAAGTCTTGCTGACTCCTAAATTTAAAGGTTAATTTTATTGTTTAGATATTGTTCCTCCAGAATGAGGGACAAGTTTTATAATTACTAATTTCATATATTATAAATTAGTCCTTGAGACTATGTTGCTCTGTATAGATATTATATAGTCTTCACGTTACGAGCCTTGGGCTTGGAATGCAGTGATGTCTTAGTTAGAGACGTGCTAAACTTCCATAAGTTCCTTTAGTCTATTTGACCAATGTTTCTCATGACGCCGTGAATGTCATGTACACCTGTTTAATTTTTGTATGGCTACAACCAGGTTGTTTGTATTGTATTCCATTTCTCAGTTGAGTTGATGGAACTCTTTATTTTGTGTTGGTTAAGCAGTCACGCTTCTCGTGCGGTTTTAGCTACGGTGAGCAAACCATGGAACTTCTATAGAGTTATAGTGGGGTTTACGCATATAATGCCCTTTTTCTTTGCCTAGTTTTTGGCCTCCTATTATGTTGGTACTACCCATAGTGTAGTTGAAATTAGATTTGTTTGTACTATTGAATGCTTTGGCAGTGCCGTAACTATTTTGTTGACACCTGTTTATTAGCCATCGACCTTTGTAGTCAAGGAACTTTTCTATTGTTTATCATTATACAAAATGTTTCAAAGAATTTATCTTACAACCCAGTCCAGCATAACTGATCAAGAGTTATATATGTATACATCGTGTTCTATATTTTGTTATTGACTATTTATTTATTTTCTTCTTTAGAAAAATGCATCCAGTAGCCCGGCTCCAGCACAGCCCTAGTAGTTACAGCAGAATAATCGAATTCTCAAAATCTAATTGTCAACATATAAAATTCAAAGTATAACCCGTAATATCATTGTAAACCTCATATATATTTAATATCAGTTTCTTGTTTAATAAATCTATTTCTTGTTTAAACTTATTATTTTACAATTCAAACCATGTATGATGTACAGAGTGAGATGCCATCAAGCTTCAATAAATCTTTGAAATTAGGGTAGGATGATAAATGATCAGGGTTGTTAACATCGGTAGGCTTAAAGAGGTGAGCCAAAACTGAAAGAGGAAAGCATTTCCCTTCCCCCCTTTTATATTGTCAAGGCTCTACGTTTGACTATAACTTCAGGGATTTGATGGGAAAGCTGAGTGTTTGGATATATTTATTCTCATTTCTATAGTACCGTCGTTCATCTACCCAGAATCTTTGGCAACAAGGTTCTCGATTTGAGCAAGCAATTGGAAAATTACATTGGTTTCATACAGCTCGTCAAGAGTAAGTAGTACCTTATATATCACATTAAGATGAGTTGAAGTACCTTTTTTTTTTCCTAACCTCAGTAGGCCCGGACTCACATATGAGATTGCAATTTACTCTTATCGAGTTATTTGGACGCAAGCTATCTACCATCTTTCCATAAATAGCCCCACATGTAACAAGGAACTTAAATTCCTTATATGGTAGTATTGGTTATGGAATAGGTTTAATTTTTCGGATTATGCCTCCTGGTTCTAGGTCAAGCCGAAATTGGCTAAATCCCGTTACCAGATCTCTTGAAAGAGTCGATAGTCTTTGGATCTGTACGTCTACGTCAGTTGTTCCTACTAAGATTACACTCGAGGTCCGAATATGTCCTGTATTTTCTCGATAAAAGCAATAAACACCTGCCAATCATGACGTGCAATACCATGTCAAATGTATTGACAATTGCTCATTAACAACTAATTCCTGGAAAGTAAATACTCTATTCCCGTTAACCTGACCTTGTTGGTTTACGGTTATAGGAGGAGGATATATTTGGGTTCATTTAGCAGGGGATTCCTGACATGGCGGTACCCAGGCATCTACTCTTTATTTTCTCAGTCGCGCGGCCAAGTCTTGTATTTATTTCTTCAATAGACTCGGAAACAGCTATACAAAACAGGGACGTTATAATTACTCTGCAGATATCACTTCAAGCAACATAAATGATAAGTAAAGAAACCATGTATAAACACCTTCAAATACCAAAATGATAGTCTTAATATTCTTGTATATTCCTTTAAAAAACCAACTTTATCTTGGCCTTGGCGATGTCCTCCAGCTGGGTGTTGGTCAGAAGCGGGAAACTTTTGGGTAATTAGACACTGTACTAGCCATCCAGAACGAAGAGAAGCCGTCAACCAAATCGGGTTTTGATTCCCTTTATACTGTTAACGTGGTAGCCACGATCCTGTTCTAAATTAGTTAACCTTTTAGGGATGTCCCCCTCGATTCTAGTGTATTCAACATATGGCAGCAAATTCAAGTCGTCGACCAAAGTGGGTGTTGATACCCTTTATACTGTTGACGTCATAGCCACATCTCTGCTCTAAATTAATCAACTTTTTAGGGATATCTCACTAGATAATCAACAAGATGGCTGCGTATTCATTCAACATGATATAGCTTCTAAGATGTATCTTTATTCTAACGAGTTCATCTTTAACGGTCGAGCTTTTATACATGGCACGCCGGAAATTTCTTAGCCCCACCCAGTTGGATGCATGTTGTGCACAATGAATGCTCAATTGAATTCCCTCATTGGATAGAGATCCAAGAGGACGTTCAAACTGAATTCGTTGTACTCTGGCTGCCTATGTTATTTCACGTTGTAATAAGCTATTTTATGAGTCTTTTTAAAAGAAAATATAGTTTTGAGTTACTTTCCTCATATTTTCCTCATCTATTATATTAGCAAGTTGTCCTATAGTTTGACCTATCCAGCTGTACAATCATGTCATCATATGGTTTGAGCTATATAACTGTTTAATCAAGTAATTGTCCTCTGACCTTAATAGCAAGTGGTGCTCCAGTTTTACCGATCCAGCTGTATTAACAAGTTGTCCTCCAGTTTGACCAATACAGCTGTATTATCAAGTTTTCCTATAGTTTTACCTAGCTAGATGCAATAGCAAGTTGTCATATCGTTGGGCCTATCTATGAGCTGGTTTGTAAGTTGTGTATTCAGCTGCGTATGTCTGCATTTTTAAATATCTCGGCAGTTGTAAGTTTTCGTTCGGCTTGCCAATAATAGGGATATTGGCGTTTAAATCTAGTCGCGTGCAACGAGGAAATCTAACTTACCAGCTACCTCTCTCTACAAAATATGAATATATATTCTTTAAACTCTACCTTCCCCACACATTACACATCAGCTTTATGAAAATATGTTTAATCTAAAGGGCTAGTAAGACGAGATATTAATTATTTTGGAAATTTTTCTAATGAATTATTTTATTTTTTAGCTAGATTGTAAGTTGTGTACACAGCAGTGCGTGCCTGCATTTTTAAATATCTCGGCTTTTGATAGTTACAGTAGTATTGAAATAACATTTTGCTTCTCGTAATTTTTTTCAATTGTAATAGACTAATTGTTTTTTTTTATCGTCAAGCTCGCTCTATTTTACAACTAATGTGGACCACTTTTTAAACAAAAAAGTTGTATTCTCCCCCGTATTAACCCTACATAGCTTCCAGCTAATGGCCCGAGGTATATTATTCTCATTTTTATCTAATGATTCCTTGTTGCCCATCTTTGGCAGCTTTCAGAACAAACGTTTCTGCAGTGTTGATATCAATTATAGAACATGTTCTTATTACCGGACCAGAACTATTAATGAGCCTCTACACAGTGAGTGATATATTTGTAGATTATTTTATTTCTCCAGTATCCGTGTTTTTCGACTTACACGTGGCAAAATAAATACACATTGAGTCTCACTGTCCGTCTAGTAAAGATATACATACAAAATATGTAAAGAGGGGAGCAAGCTGTTAGATGATTATGCAAAAGAGAATGTTTTTTTCTGAGTTTACTCTCTACTTCCTCGGTTTAATATAATTATTCTTGAAACATCCAAATTGCTTTTACATGTTCCGAGTAGAGACAAGCCTTTTAAATAAGCGCCTTCAAACGATAAGGTACAAAGGAAATAATGAGAGTCGTCAAGGCATCACCAATAGTAAGATGGAATGTAGTACGATTTGGGGGTGTGGTATTAAACACCTAAACGTTGGGGATCTGGCTCAGGGAAAGGGTTACACGTATGCGCATCAGCATTGATAATTACGTGAGCCTCGACACCGTGCATGTGTCGTGCACATGTCAGGTCTGACGTCATGACGCCAGAGGGGGAAGGGGCCTTGCTGATGTGAAGGCTGCTACATGATATAAGTATAGGTCATCACGCCAATAACATTATAGGGTCGCACGACGCCAGGCGTGGGTCTTCCGTCAAGGAGCGTTGCTGTTGTGAAGGCTGTCCCATGATACACTTGATAAACGCCACTATGACTACCACTATGATGACATCAGGAGTTGTTGTGAGGGGAATACAGGAACATCCGCCAATAACAGCAAGGGGGTTGTGACGTCACAACAACAAGAAATGGATCAATCAGAAGCGTCAAATAGGTGTTGGGGGTAAATAAGGGGGCGTAGTTCTGTGGGGATGATTTTATGATTACTCACATGCACTCAGCCACGATCAGAGCTTCTACCCTCCACTTCAGATTCAAACACATACTGAGTATCACATGCCTTGAGTGCGACCAAAAAGACAATAATAATGTTAGTCTATAGTCCATTTAAGATAGAATCCAGTCGAAAAACCAGACTAGACAAGCTAGCTAGTATATTCAAATGCATTCACCTGGGAAGTGGAAGTATGGCCACAATTTTTAAAGAATAGATCCAATTCTAGTCCTACCAATCATGGATCAAACCCTGACCTATGGTTTCGAGTTGAGCACACCTTAGCTTGATTGGTTACCAAACTAGTAATTAAGATATATAATTTTTAATTGGTGTTTTAAATACATGAGGCGTCTTGACAAAAGTCAGTGATAAAATAAAGAAAGCTCAAAAGTTTATCAAGTGAGAATGACATTACCTTATACTTGTTTTTAACCCATTGTTCCCAAAACCCATATCTAAAATTTGTAATTGCACTAGAATACCTGCAAATAGGATGTCGATTTTTGTTTTTTTGGTGATGATTTGGTATTTTATTATTGACTAAGGAAATTTTCCTAAGGCGTTAATCCATGTGATCTGCAACTGCGACTTTAGATATATATTATCACTCACATCAAATAATACTAATAACATGCTATGACCCTAAAAATAGATGTTAGTTTGTTTTTTAAATCTCCTTTCTACCCAAATCATACTATACCTAATGTCAAAAATACTCGAACGATGTTTTTATACTGATTTCACTAGAGAACCTTGTTAAGATATATACGACGTGCATTTTCTAAGTGTTTTCATTCTTGTTTTGGGAATAATAATTAATGTTGCTAACAAATAACAACTTCAATTCAGAAAATAGTTTATGTAGCTCTAAATTATAAGTTGAATGTATATTTTGTAGCACTTCATAATATTTTTCAAACTATGAATATACAGTGGAACCTGACTAATTTGAATTTTCGTAGTTCAAAATAGTCTTTAATTCGAAATTTTAGACTGGTCCCGTGAATTTTGGACTAAAACAATTTTTTTTTAAAAATCGTAGATTGCTAGAATTTTGTTTTGGTTAATTTGAACTTTTTGTAAGTTGTTATGTACTGTGCAGTATTGTTTTTTTCACTTCCAGTTTTGGCGCTGCGTTGTTTTATTTTTGGAAATGGGGGAGGTGATGTTGGAATGCGGTCAGTACCCTTCTTCATGCCCTTCCCCTTCCCCCGCTACCCCAGACGTCTTTGTTTATACGTACAGTTATGTACTCCATTAGTCAAGGTCAAACCTCTCGAGTGGTTACGTGAGCTGTTCTTAGTGATTCGGTCGTAGCGATATTCTTGTGACGTGCAAGATTATTTTGTTTATTTTTGTTTAGTTTAAGTTTTGTTATAGTACATACTGTACAGTAGTGTTTGTGTGTGTATCGTGATGTCACTGTCAAAGCCCCAGTTCTATATATAAATCATTAACTTTGTCCGAAAAAGTAGTGGTGATAAAGGAAGTGGAAAAGGGACATAAAAAGAAATCAGAAATTGTAAAGGCCTTCGGAATCCCCCTTAACAAACTTTCAACATATTTTTAAAAACAAACAAAAAATTTTGAACAATGAAAATGAGAGTGGACAAGTTAGAAAAAATTAAGAGGACAAGGAAATCTATATGTGGACAACTGTGTACTGAAGTGGTTCAAACAATTGTGAGACAAGAAAGTCCCAGTAAGATGCCCTCTTCTTAGAGCAAAGGTTGAACATTTCGCATCTGAATTAGGAAAAATCCAACTTCAAAACGAGGTTAGGGTGGCTATATGGATTCAAACAACGAAAGTGAATTTCCTTCAAAGCTGTATGTAGTAAAAATGGTGCTGTGTACGTGCATTCAACTGATAATTTGAAGGAAGACCTTAAAGAAATTATCCAAAACAAAGAACTGAAAAACATTTTTAACGTCAATGAGACGGAACTTTTTTACAAATGTACTCTTGACAAAACTCTTGTATTTAAAGGTTAACGGTGCAGTAGGCTAAATATTAGTAAAGATTGAACAACACTGTTAGTTAGAGCAAATATGGATGGTTCTGAAAAGCTGTCGTTGTTAATGATTGGAATGTCAGCTAACCCACGTTGCTTCCAAAATATAAAATAAAGCCAGTGGAATACGAGTCAAATAGAAAGGCATAGATGACAGGTGATCTGTTTGAAAAATTGATTTTAAAATCGACAATCAATTTGGCAAACAAAATTTGTCAATCCTTTTATTGATTGACAATTGCACTGCTCATAACGGAGTACCCTTTTGGAATATGTAAAGGTTTTTTTATTTTCCGGCCAAATATGATATCAGTTATTCAACCTATGGACCAAGGAATAATTAAGAACCTAAAAAATGTCTACAGACGATTGTTGGTTGAAAAAATTCTTGCTGGAGATTTGTCTTCTAGGAAATTTCGTTTGACATTCTTCAAGCCTCAATAATGTGTAAGCAAGCGTGGGACCAAATGAAAGTGGAGACAATTAAGAATTTGATTTAAAAAAAGTTAGCTTTATCAAGAAAGAAAATGATGGAGAAATTGTGACGAAGCTGCGCCAGCTATTGACAACTGCGAGGAAGTTACTCCTGATCCTGCTATCTCTTATGTGGACTTCATCAGCGTGGATGAAGATGTGGCAGTGTGTGGTGAACTTACTGATGCGGACATCGTTGCCAAAGTTCTCAACAAAAACATCCAGGCTAAGGAAGGATCATCTGGTGATGAAGAGGACAATTCTTCATTACGGTAGTTCAGGAAAGGCCTATCTCGAGTGCGGCAGAAGCCATGGACCATATCGAAGAACTCGGGCTTTATTTAAAAGTCACAACAATGTAAGTGATTCAATATTCCAGTCAATAAATCAATTATAATCATACACTAAAGGCCCAGATTAACACTTTTTGAGGCCCTGTGCCAAGTAGAACTTGGGGCCCTTAAAAGATAGTTCTCCAATGAATGATTATGAATCTGACGTATACATCAGAAGAGTCCAGGGGAAAAACAGGAAAAGTCCAAAATCTTCGATTTTCTGATTTCAATGCCATCTAGTAGTTCAACCGCCATATTTTATGAATGTTTAATCAAACTGGGGGAAAACATGAGGAGTCCAGAGATATTTACAATATTAAAATACCAGTACAGGGGAAAAAGCTGATAAGTCCATACAAAACTGGGGAATAACCTGACACGTCCAGGAAATCTTACAACTTTTTTTCTAGTTAATATGCGGCTTTTCATCAAAGAATATTTATTGAAACATGAGAGTAAAGTACAATATGAAATCGCTATTGACCGCCACCTGTGGGTCACCTTATCACCAACCAATATTTTGTAAGTGACAGTCGCAGCTCTTATTATTCAGAGTGTTCAGCTGTCGCCGTAAGGCAAGCAAATCTCTCTTCTACTCCGACCACTGATATTTTTATCATGACTTCTTTTGCTGTAGAACCATTGTGAGTGACGGTGACCAACAAATATTGTTAAAAATATCCTTGTCGCCCATTTCTTGCCCATCTCTACCTGTTTACTTAACATTATTTTGTGAATGTTTGTGTCAAGGCTATGTCAGAATCTATGTGGACTGTAATTTTCTTTATTTAAAGTTAGTGTAGAAACGATTTTTAGTGCGTTTTATTCTGGTCAATAACAATGGATTTACAAGAGAGTGAATCGAGTTGTGACAAACGAAATAGTAGTTCAAAACAGAAGCTGACAAAGAATAGAAGAAAATTTGGCCGTGTCAGAGATGCAAGCAAACTCTTGAGATTGCAATCACATGAAACAGGAGAACCATTTAAGTGTAGAAAAAAGTGTTTTGATGTTTTAAGTGACGAAAGTGAGAAACGTATCATCAAGCACACGAATGAATTTCTAAGCCATGATGAGATTAATCTGTATCTTAGTGGGCTAATCACAGTGGTCCCTGTGCAGCGGAAACGACCAAGGAAAGATGAGGAAGAGGCAAATTTTCATTAGGCTTCCTACATATTTTGTGTCTGCATTGTTGAAAGTGTTCAAGAAATACCTGTTTGCAAGTTAACGTTCATGTCGTTACACGGGATTCGAAATGGTAAGCTAAACTACTTACTACAGTCTCTAAAGCGAGAAGGCAAAGTCCAGCGAGACAAGAGAGGGAAACACAAAACACGCCCTCACGCATTGAATGATAAAACCCGTAATGAGATTCACCAGCATATAAATTACCTATGTACCCTGAGATCATCGGGCAGAAAGGAGCAGAAGAGGTCTGTTCATTCCTGCATCACTTTATATACAACTTTATGGATCCACAAATCAAACATCTTGAGATTTTTTGCGACTCATGCGGAGGCCAAGATAATGAAGAGCCCAGGGGAAAAACCTGATAAGTCACATTTATGAAATTTTACAGGAGACCATTTTGAAAGTTTCAAGACTCGTGCAGACTTATCCTTTCATGATTTTTTATGCTTTTAGCTTTCATATTGTGTCATGTTAATATTATAACACATTATTCACTGGTTTGAATGCATAACTACAAAAAACACTTTTTCATACTTGATTTTTTACAACCAGCACAACATATAAATGGGAAAAATCTGTTAAGTCCAGGGTTTATCAAGTTTATACTATGTTTTTCCTACGACTACTTAAAGAATAGAATAAATTATTTACTTAAACATATTAGGGCGTTTGTTTTATTCATATGAGGATTGTGGGTGGGGGAGGGTAATTAGGCGAGTGAGGAGGGAATCATTGTTTGAATTGCATTTTATTTATTTTACAAATAATGTCAGTACTTTAAGCTTACAAAAACTATGCTTACAATGAATCTTCAAAACATTTTCTTAAGTAAGAAGTTTCTCAGCAGAAAAATCGTTTAAGATGTTGTAGATCCTTGTACTTCTTGGAGGAAATTTTAAGAAAACATAAAAATGAATCAATAAATAAAATAATGTAGATATACCTTAGCTAGGTTTTTCCTTTAATCTTTATGATTAATTCATGTAATAAATTGTCAAAATAACACAAAACTTCTTAATAAATAAAACTTGTCTATTAAATTTAAGTTATGAAATAATTCTAACATATCTTCGTAATGGACAGCTGGCAGGATCATCTCGCCCTCTCACAAGTCATGTTGTCAGCCAAGTAGTTCGCTTCTTCTCCCTGGTCGATCAAACCTATGTTCTTATTGCATTCTAAGTACGAATGCCCCCTTATGGGGAAGACTACCTTTACGTAATCCAGTCGCTTTTCAAAGTGCACCAAATGACGGAAGAATCTGAATGTAGAGACATTTTTATTTTGGCCTCCACATGAGTCGCAAAAAATCTCAAGATGTTTGATTTGTGGATCCATAAAGTTGTATATAAAGTGATGCAGGAATGAACAGACCTCGTCTGCTCCTTTCTGCCCGATGATCTCAGGGTTACATAGGTAATTTATATGCTGGTGAATCCCATTATGGGTTTTATCATTCAATGCGTGAGGGCGTGTTTTGTGTTTCCCTCTCTTGTCTCGCTGGACTTTTCCTTCTCGCTTTAGAGACTGTATTAAGTAGTTTAGCTTACCCTTTCGAATCCCGTGTAACGACAGGAACGTTAACTTGCAAACAGGTATTTCTTGAACACTTTCAACAATGCAGACACAAAATATGTAGGAAGCCTAATGAAAATTTGCCTCTTCCTCATCTTTCCTCGGTCGTTTCCGCTGCACTGGGACCACTGTGATTAGCCCACTAAGATACAGATTAATCTCATCATGGCTTAGAAATTCATTCATGTGCTTGATGATACGTTTCTCACTTTCGTCACTTAAAACATCAAAACACTTTTTTCTACACTTAAATGGTTCTCCTGTTTCATGTGATTGCAATCTCAAGAGTTTGCTTGCATCTCTGACACGGCCAAATTTTCTTCTCTTCTTTGTCAGCTTCTGTTTTGAACTACTATTTCGTTTGTCACAACTCGATTCACTCTCTTGTAAATCCATTGTTATTGACCAGAATAAAACGCACTAAAAATCGTTTCTACACTAACTTTAAATAAATAAAATTACAGTCCACATAGATTCTGACATAGCCTTGACACAAACATTCACAAAATAATGTTAAGTAAACAGGTAGAGATGGGCAAGAAATGGGCGACAAGGATATTTTTAACAATATTTGTTGGTCACCGTCACTCACAATGGTTCTACAGCAAAAGAAGTCATGATAAAAATATCAGTGGTCGGAGTAGACGAGAGATTTGCTTGCCTTACGGCGACAGCTGAACACTCTGAATAACAAGATCCGCAACTGTCACGTACAAAATATTGGTTGACGATAAGGTGACCCACAGGTGGTGGTCAATAGCGATTTCATATTGTACTTTACTCTCATGTTTCAATAAACATTCTTTGATGAAAAGCCGCTACTTGATTGTTTTTGTAAGCAGCGGCATATTAACTACGAAAAAAAGTTGTAAGATTTCCTGGACGTGTCAGGTTATTCCCCAGTTTTGTATGGACTTATCAGCTTTTTCCCCTGTACTGGTATTTAATATTGTAAATATCTCTGGACTCCTCATATTTTTCCCCAGTTTGATTAAACATTCGTAAAATATGGCGGTTGAACTACTAGATGGCATTGAAATCAGAAAATCGAAGATTTTGGACTTATCCTGTTTTTCCCCTGGACTCTTCTAAAAATGTCTCTACATTCAGATTCTTCCATCATTTGGTGCACTATGAAAAGCGACTGGATTACGTAAAGGTAGTCTTCTCCATAAGGGGGCATTCGTACTTAGAATGCAATAAGAACATAGGTTTGATCGACCAGGAGAAGAAGCGAACTACTCTGCTGACAACATGACTTGAGAGAGGGCGAGATGATCCTGCCAGCTGTCCATTACGAAGATATGTTAGAATTATTTCATAACTTAAATTTAATAGACAAGTTTTATTTATTAAGAGTTTTGTGTTATTTTGACAATAATTTATTACATGAATTAATCATAAATATTAAAGGAAAAACCTAGCTATGGTATATCTACATCATTTTATTTATTGATTCATTTTTTTAGGTTTTCTTAAAATTTCCTCCGAGAAGTATAAGGATCTACAACATCTTAAACGATTTTTCTGCAGTGAAACTTCTTACTTAAGAAAATGTTTTGAAGATTCATTGTAAGCATATTTTTTGTAAGCTTAAAGTACTGACATTATTTGTAAAATAAATAAAATGCAATTCAAACAATGATTCCCTCCTCACTCGCCTAATTACCCTCCCCCACCCACAATCCTCATATGAATAAAACAAATGCCCTAATATATTTAAGTAAATAATTTATTTATTCTTTAAGTAGTCGTAGGAAAAACATAGTATAAACTTGATAAACCCTGGACTTATCAGGTTTTTCCCATTTATATGTTGTGCTGGTTGTAAAAAATCAAGTATGAAAAAGTGTTTTTTGTAGTTATGCATTCAAACCAGTGAATAATGTGTTATAATATTTACATGACACAATATGAAAGCTAAAAGCATAAAAAATCATGAAAGGATAAGTCTGCACGAGTCTTGAAACTTTCAAAATGGTCTCCTGTAAAATTTCATAAATGTGACTTATCAGGTTTTTCCTCTGGGCTCCATATTATGGATAATTTTATTTAGAAACAAACTTCTTACTTCTTTTACAAACACTAAGCAATCATGGTGAGGACCATGAGCTTTGTTATTAACATATTAATTATTAATACTGTAGTAACTATTAAATTATACTGAGTGTATTATAATACTGTAAATTAATAGCTTGTAATTGAATTTTATGTGGTCCGCGTCTGCCGATAAAATAGTAATAAATGTTAAGGAACTCCGCATGGACTTTCTCGATTTATTGTTTAAAAATGGAAATATTTACTCAAAACTCGTAATATATATGAAAAGAAATCATATACAATAGCAAACCCAGCATAAATTGCACTATACATACATACATACAACATTTTTTGAGTCCCGGTTTTATATGTTATCATTTTATTTTTAAAGAATTAATGTCCTCATATGTATGTTTGTATGGGTCCACAAAGGTCAACACTTCGTATTAAAATATGTGACATTTTATTAGGTGTTGCACATCTTCAGGTCATCGCATTGCTATTAAATTACTCATTTGCAAATTTTGACCAATAAAGAATATAAATATTTACTATCGAGTCAAAAATGAAGAAAATAGATCATTGTTGTACAAACTTTTCTCCTAAGAGGTTTAATTAAAATAACATAAACTTTTTGAGAGACTTACTTATTTATATTTAATTACTCTATGGCAATGGAGACTTATTGCGTTAAAACTTAAGTAGTATCTCTTTACAACTAAAATTCACAAAATTCTATTAATATATTTACCAATATCTCAGAAACTGTTAGCTTTATGAAAATATATTTCAAATAAAAGTTTTTTTATTTTTAATAGTACTACAATTTGCAATAATAAGTTATTTAGTATCAAATAGTTACGGAGATACGGAAATTTCCGTTTCTGTAACGTACAACAGTATTTTTATGGATACTTGACACAATGGATACATTGACTACGTGGAATGTGTTTAATCAATTTTCCTCTAATTTCAATGTTTTTAGAAAATTTAAACACAGAAACATATTATTTTGGTGCAGAATAATATTGCTTTTGCAGCCGGGCACGAAACAGTGTTGAGGCATCTGAAAAGAAAATATCATTACTATGGAAGCATTTAAAAAGAAATATAGTTTAGTTAAATATTTCAATATAGTAGATTATGTAGAATGTGGAATATTAAAATAAATACTGTTTACGCTATCTTGTTAAAATTCACAGCACAATGTAACTAATAAATAACACATTTAAACTATTAGAAATTTTACACTTTAACATAGGTATGAGTAATATACAGTATGTTGAATGAATAACTCAACTGATTCGAAAACAATGACTGTAGAAAACATTCATCGTGAGCTGCTTGGCGCGCCCACCACTCTGTCTCGAGCCGGACCACTTGCATTGTTGCCACATTTCATATTCCTGCCTTAACTAGATGACTGTGATCTGTATTTAAACATTACTGAATACTATGACCTTCGCTAATAACAAACTACAATAAAGCTTCTATGATGAACCTTACATGTTTCGCTATTAGTAGTAGTCACAATGATATTTGTTCACACGCTAATAATTGACCTGTTAATAATTCAACACTGAATTAACTACGGAAACATCCCCCGTGTATACGGGTCGTTAGGTTACCAAGCAGACGGAGAACTCTGTCAATAAAACTCAACGTCGTTATAAAGGGCTTCTCCAAAAAGTCCTATTAATGCACACAAAATAAGTAGGCCTACATAAAAGAAAAAAGCAACTACCTTCTTGTAAATTTGGCTTGATTAACCCTCATTTTCTTACTATACGACACAAAATATGTTGGAGTATGAAAAATGAGGTTATATCAAACTCTTAGAAGGCTACACGCATTTAAATAGAATCCTAAAGAAGATACATTATATACCCTCATAGTCATGTGGCAAATGAAGTTAGTCAAACAACTCATTAAGTTACATTTTGGGTGAGTTCCAACACTATGGTCACTATCTATTTTGTACACTTCACCATTAGGATACATGGTGGTGGGGTGGGGGATGGGGATATAACAGCTCAAACCTAGCGTCATCGCATCATGGTGCGGTAGCCTGAAGTCTTCATTAGAAGACAGAGGAATTAATACCTAAACCTGTGGGAAAGTGTTTAACGTGTTCATATAGCATGATTTGCTGATAATTAGGAGGTTACACTTCGAAAACCAGCCGGGGGGCACTGGGGATGGTTTTCCTAAATGTTTTTCACTCTTGTTCCACGCAAATTCGGGTACACTTGTTCTTAGCACTAAATTACTAATTTCACTCAATTAGTTTAGTTAAATGCGTATAGTTGGGTAGTAAGGCGCTAAAAAATAATAAAGAAAAGATAGATCAAACTATTTTAAAATGTTCTAAAAAATTTAAAGATAACTATTATATTTATCTCGATGTCACTGTCAGATGAAAAATGCATTAAACAAATCTTCGTTGCAATTTTTGGTTCAGATGCTATCGTGTATCTTTTATTACGTCGGTTATCCTGACGTGAATCAGACCACCTATATCGTAAAGAGGAGATTATAATCCTTTTTAAAGGTAGTCATTTTATTGGCGTAGAGATATATAACGTATTATAAAATACTGAATCTACGTAATTTTAAAACATGAAGTGATTCCTTTCAACAGTGATTACAGGAGTCAGGAATTATATAAAAACCTAAATTTCATCATTTATAAAAATAAAATAAAAACTCGTATATCGAGTAGGTGCTCAAAAATCTAAAAATTGTACAAAGGGGAGGTCGTAGTTTTTTTTAACTCAAATTTCTTTATACGGAAATTTCACTAAGTCTATTAAAATATTTTTTTATAAAAAGAACATTTACGTATGTATGATGTGTATGATATTATTATTATTATTAGCACCGCGTCTTACTACCCGTTCGGGTTATACGCACTTACGCTAATGTGTAATGGTAGGGTGATGTGAGATGAAATGGAGGACCTACAGTTTAACGTGGGATCCGAACCACGATGGAGGCCTGGCATTCCCCGCATTCACAAGATGTCTTGTCAGAGGTGAAGGATGTATGATGTTAACTTTGAGCAGACTCCCTACGGCGGCCGCTTGGTCTTTGGGACACTACTCTCGCAATAACCTAAATTGACGATGACGTGGAGATAACGGTTCAATCCCGGTAGGTTGTACTGAGGGTGTTATTTTCTAAATGGTTTCCAACTCTCTCTCTCTCTCTCTCTCTCCACGTAAATGCGAGTACACTTCCTATAAATTAAATCATCCCCATCCCTAACCCATTAGCGTAATAAGTACATAAGTGTATACCTGAATGTGTAGTAAGAGGCGGTTCTTAGTCAATTATAAATGGTAAGGTCCACTGCATAGACTTTCTCTATTTTTTATTTTAAAATAGAAACACTAACTAAAAACTTGTAAGATTTGTGAAAAAAATAGTAAGTTAAACACTCCAACAAAATCATAAATGAAATAATATACACTCTTACAGAAACATTGAGAAAATAAGAACACACCTGTCCATAAACGAACACAACAATAAATTTTATATTTCAGGTGCTACATACTATACCAGTGGTGGCTCCTAGCTAAAATAAGTGGGGGTAATGTTCCAGAAAATCTTTAGCCTTTATTTTAAAATTGTGTAAAGGGAAAAATCCATATATAAAAAGAAAATTTATTCAGGACTTGATAAAACCTTAACAAAAAAACAATCACTTACTTTGACTTAAATTGTTACAGTTCAAGTTTGATCTATTCATTTAAAAATTAAATCCATTCTTCGTGTTTTAATTTGCGCAAAAAGTTCAATAATTTTCTCCTTGATCTCTGGATGACAATTGAGGAAATTTCTCTCCATTGGAAGTACTGCAAGAGCATTAAGTCTTTCTGTTAAATAAAAGAACCTAAAATTATTGAATCAAATAGAATAACTGGAAGCAGAATAATAATCTAATTCTACACGCTTCTACACTTTATCACATTCAAGAATATGGTACATGGTTTTTAAGCACAACACACGCTGAGTAAAAAAAACACTTCCTTTCACCATCACGCCAGATCCGGCACTGCGAGAGCAACAGTGCTCTCTCAACCATGCAGTCCCGCCTTCCTCCCCACCCCCTCCTATGTGCGCATGTGCACAACAGTCAAACACCACGTCGTTGGCACTGTGAAGCGCACAGTTCAATTCATAGATTTTTGTATATTTTTCATAAACTGGAGGATGGCTAATGAAGTACTGACACTAAGATGAAGGAATATATATTTTACTACAAAAATAAAGAGAGAATTAAAGAAAAAAGAACTCATTATATTAAATGTTATCGATAATATCAAGTGGAAATAGGGGGTGCTGCAGTTCCGCAGTGCCTATACACAAGCCGCCACTGTACTATACTACATACTATATATACTTTCTTAAAGTTCAGAAACTATTGGTTTTATAAAAATATGTTTCAAATTAGTTTATTTTTATTTTTAATAGTACTATAACTTTATAGTAGTGATAAGTTATTTCATATCTCAAATAGTGGTGAAAATATGATCAAAATTGGGAATTTCTGCTTTTCTAATGTACCCTTCACGTAATTTTAGTGGGAAAATGGAAATTGACATCTTGTTTGTAGTGTTAGGCAACACCTAGTTACAAAATGTGATCAAAATCGTTAAAGCAGATATTGAGAAAATTAATTTATCTCTTTTTGCCCTTAATTTTAGGGTTGGATACCAGGTTTTAGTCTAGGTGGTTAAATGGTTTTGGCTCTAGGCCGAGATACGGACTGACTAATAGACAAACGGCAGCGTGGAAACCATTTTTCGGTTCCAGAGGATCATAAAAATCAACATCTATTAAAATATCGAGTTCCACTTTATTTTTACAATCACAAGACTTCTTTCTCCAAGGGGTCAATACAAAAAAATTATCACATTCCACCAAAGAGCATAAATCTAAAAACATACACCATTAAAGAAACATTTTAAGAAATGGAATATCTATGTTTACCAAAGCTCAAAACAAACAATTTTATTTTAAAAGACTTGAATAAAAAATTGTATATACTTGCAGCTTAGAAATTATTGATTTTATAAAAATTTATTATTTAAAATAAATGAGTTTTATATTAAACAGTACTGAGCCCTTACAATGATGTTATTTAATATTTCATATAATTGGGGAAATATGGTCAAAATTGAATATTTTCTGCTATTGTAATGTACCCTCAAACTCATTTTTATAGGAAAACGAAGATTTCCACTGGGTTCGTTATGTTAAAAAAGAGTTCTGGTTAAGAATTTAATCAAAATCGTTAGAGCTATTTCGGTAAAATAGAATTTTTCTCCTTTGAACTTCAGTAAACTACCCTTAACCTTGAGGTTGGATGACCAATTCAAAAATTTCCTCGGGTGAATCTCATGAAACCCCAGATATTAAGTTTTGGACCTATAAGTAAAACAGTTTCGGCTCTAGTCCAAGTTATAGAAAAGCAGATGGCATCGAGGATACAATTTTTTCGGTATCAAGGGGTCAACATTTAGAAAAATTTGGAGTTCGAATTTTTTTTACGATCACAATACTTCTCTCTTCGAGGGGTTGAGAGAAAGTAAAATAAAAACTTTAGGCAAAAATAAAGTTAGTCATGTCGTTATTACCAAATCATGTTCACGTACTCCTAATAAATACTCCACTTACGCCCATTGGTTGAAAACTACTGGTTTAGACCAAACCGTTTAAGGGATCACCTTGATAATTGAGAAATTTCCGCGCAGACTTTAAGCTCTAACGCAATAATTAATTCTAGAATGCGGCATTTCAAAATATAATTCACGCAAAAAATAAAGTAGAAAGATTTCAACAGGACTATTTTTCCTTGACAGCCCCACAGTATGAGTTTTATTAATATTAAAAGGTATGAAAATGTAATATTAGCCAATTTTCAATGAAAGAGCATATTTGTGGATCTATGAGACAAGGCTTGATGAAAAAGGGCTAGATTTAGCCTTCCTCTAAAAATTAGTCATATTTTAATAGACTCTCAGCATAAATTCTTAGTTGAATTCATAAATTGAAAACGGGCAGCGAGCGTTCATCTTTACCTGTATATAAAAAAATTCATAGTTTTGTTCCCCCTCTTTCTTATTGACATGACAAAGGGTGGTTGTAGGTGAGCAGTAAAAGGGAGTTTAAGCTTAGACAGAATAGAGAAGTAAAATACGCCCATCGCTTCTTTGGTTTTACATTACAGCTAACAGAAGCTACCAGATGCTATCAGTAATGCCAACATTGTCTGAAAGTAACTTTTGTCAACATATTTGAAAATAATTATTATTTGCTAAGTATTATTATTATCATCACTCACTTCTAGCAATACTTTCCCTAGTATTAGAGTATAATTTTATTTTATATAGTCAAATTTAAGAAAAAAAGTCTAGTAAACTCATTCTAGTTTTTTTTTACTTTTGTGGCAATTACAGGTTAAATAGATCGTAAAATTTTACATTTAATGGTATTATATTAAGTTATTAGTATTTTTATAACTGGCCTTGCATATCTTTAACATAAATAAATGGTTTGTGATAATAAAGAGGAAAAAACATACAAAATGTTTATGAAATAATATAAAGTTTAAATTTTGTAAACACGAGTATTAATACCATTCGCCGCCTAACCGGCAACAAGGTACTCTTGTTTGTACGTCACCAACTGGCAGCGTAGCTTCTATTCAGTGGCCATATTTGTTTACAGCATATAAGGCCACTTTGAACGTTCTCTTGCTTTTAATAATAATTTGAATTAAACAGCAAAAGAAAACTTCAAAACTAAACAATAACCAAACGGTTACTCTCATAACCAAAATCAAACAATTTTTAATAGGCATTATATCAATGAACTATCGTATAAAATTCATTTAATAAAACCACGTGCGTGTGTCTAAAAAAAACTAGTTGAAGCGAACAAAATATTTTATAGTTGAGTATTTAGGCGTGTCTGTGCTACCGATAGTAATTTTATTACAAATTTGAATAATACAGTGTATTTTTTGAATATTAATTCAGCTACTTAGTAATCTGTGTGTTCTTTTGTGAATATTAATTCGGTGTGTAAGCGAACTATCCTTGGAGAATAAACTGTTTTATAGTGATCTTAGAATAATTATTTATCTAATATAACATTAAAGCGTGTGATAAAAAAATAGCGAGTGTTTCTCAGTGATTGATATATATTAATCGAAAATTTAAGTGTATCAAGACTATTAAATACATCTTTTAACTCAAAGATTGTGTAAATGTAAATGATTTTTCACATTTATAATGTTGTTAATAATACTATTATCAAAAAATTATTTGTAAAAAAGTTATTAAAAATTATTTATTTATAATAGTAAAAACTAATATTTGATTTAATGCTAAATTTAAAAAAAATCATATTTTAGAAAAAATTAATAATTAATACTAGGCCATCAACATATCAAGGTCAACAATAAATAATAAATAAATAAAACAGTCAAGTAGGTTTCTTGTATAGACCAAAAATTTGACTGTCAGAAGTGACAGCTGCTAAATACATGTTTTTGCAGATCATATGGTTCAGCGCGGGGATACATAATTTGGTCTAGCTACATTTCAGAGCTGTCAGCTGTGAACTGTTAGTCAGCACCAAAGAAGCCATGGGGGAACTGTAGTTCCATAAAACGACACAGACCATTGTATTTTAAGCCGTGTGACCCGGCAGCGATTGACACTTTCTCGCTGACATAGGCAGCCACCTTAACGTGGGGGTGTAGGAATTGAGAGAAAAGGCAGTGTTTTACAAATTTTATATTAAAGTGTTTTTTAGAAAAATAAATAATATAAGAAAGTGACAACAGTGAAGCATTCTGCCTTCATGATTCCGAGGATAGTGACAACAGTGAAGCATTCTGCATACATGATTCCGAGGATAGTGACAATTTGTGGAATGACTCCGATTCAGATGCGGAAATCAGTACTCTTCAAACAAGAAGTAGCGATGACTGTGCAACCACAAACATAAAATTGAATCCAGGAAAACTCGTTGTCATCAATTTTGAGGAAGAGCTGTACCCTGGGATAGTCACAAAGATGACCGCCAACGGTTATACTGTCAGTGCAATGATAAAAAAAAAACCACTCAAATAGTGCAAGTGGCTTGAAATTTATGACGAAATTGATTATTCAACGGATGAGATTGTTAAGGTAATCAGAGACCCTATGTAAATAGAACACCTGAATATAAACGAAGTCTCAGAAATGAAAAACTAAATGTTTAATGTTATATCTGATAAAAACTGGAAAAAAACTAAAAACATACTTTTAGATTAAATGTTTACTTTTGTTACCTTGTTTAGAGACATTGAATAAATAGTGTGTGGGGTGATTTTGTATAATTTTGGTCTCCATAGTGTTACCAAACAAAATAATTCGTGTTACAAAGTCACCTCACTGTGTGGTGTGACTTTGTGACACAATTAAAATTAATTATCTAGGTAATTAGTTAAATAAATTATAATTACTTGCATGAATAATTGGCGGAAGTATAGGGCTACCAAAAAAAACTTTTGAATTATAAACAAAATTCTTGTTATCATAGTAAAAAAAACACAAAAAGTGTCACAAAGTAACACCCATTTACGGTATATTAGAAAGATAGTGATTAATTTTGATGACATGGTAACCTCAACAGTTCTTGAATGCCAAGGGTGTCCTAGAATTTAGTGACAACTTTTTCTCTTAATTTAAAAAAGTTCCTCGTCCAATGCCACAATACTCACGCCAGATTGTCAACAAGTGTTAATATCACAACGTGGAGAAAATTAAACTGTATGTTAATATTTTAGCCATATTTTATTAATTTTGGCAATAAAAATGTTTTAGTATAAAAACTTCAATAGCACTGACCTTTTTTCACGTCCCATACATTACCACCTTAGTAGCCTTGATGATGTCCGTATCACTTTGGTCTTGTTCTTCTTCGACATAATGGTTGGGGTTTGAATCCCAGCTGGATGTAATCCAAGTATGTTCCCTAATTGTTGTGTATTGTAAGGTATTTTAATGAATAATAAATACGTACAAAAATAAATATCAATTAAATGAATACGCACATAAACTACTAAAGGTCCTTCACCAATCCCCTTAAGGTTCTCGAAGGATCAGGTACAGTCCGTCGAGATTGTAAGGTAGCAACTCCCTGGCTCAGCCCACACGGTATGCTATACCTCCTCACATGACTGCCGGATAGTTTGCCTAGGCTACGCCTAAGGCCGGTTTTAGAGAAAGCATTAAGTCCTTAAAATATTTCTTGCCTGTAGGTAAGGAGTGATGGGGGAGTGGTTATGTCTTTTTGTGATGTCCAAATGGTTTGATATACTAAATTAATTTTACTTTATTTTCCCTTTCTAATAAAATCAATTATTTGTTACATACTTAGTTAATTAATTATGTTTGGTATCATTAATATATGGGCCTGCTTTTTTTTTTTTTTTTTTAGCTGTTAAAGATTTAACCATGCCACACCTTATTTTGGCAACAGTGCTACCCACATTTATTGGTTTTACATGGTAACATAAAGCAGGTCTCCCCGTTTTCAAAATCTTAATTACTGTGAATAGCTAATTATGAATTTATTAATGATCAATTATAATACTCCACACATGTAGTGAAAATAACAAATTAAATCTAAAAGATTTTTACTTTATTTTTAGGATGCTGAGTTTAAAAAAAAAATCTATATTATTTAAGAGTCCCAATACTGATTTAAAATATTTTATATTATTTACGGGTAGAAAAAATATATATCTGATAAAATCTCATCCATTGGACATATTTTAGTTATAAAAGTGAATTTATTTGTTTCTTTAAAGTTACTATGACTGTGTATAACTTTGTGGGACCATAGTTCGATTCCATACGTTATTTAATGTTTCGATAACGGCCGCAATATAACTATTGGATAATAGTTTTGATAAATACTTTGATTGAGATAAATTGTAGTTTAATAAGATTTACGTTGATGATCATTTTCAAATAAATGTAATATTTAATGTGTTGTTTTTTTACTAAATCAATTCCAGAAATTCAAACAATAAAATTGCCAATGTCGTAGGTAAGTATCAAAACAATATCATAATGAGGAGGTTTAAATAATTTAAATGGAAGGAGAAATATTGTATATAGTTTACGAGCTTAGAAACAATTTACATGATAGCTCTGCTTTTTTAAGGGTTGGAATGTAAATATCTTTAAGTAAAAACTTATTGTAGTTCTGTACGGAGATACATAGAACTGCACAACCGATTGCGGTGCATTTATTTATATTCTTTGAATGTCTGCTAAGGGAGGATCTATCATATATACAGTCAGCGTTTGAGTTTCCGTAAAAGAAACGGCCAGATTTATTTATACCTGTAATTTAGGATCTCTGGACGAATATTTAGACATATTTTAGGATTATTTGTGTATAATAAGGTGTTTCGGTGTGAGTCCCGGTAAAGTGCCAGCCGACTGTTTGTATACATTTATTGAACCACATAATTACTGTGGTGTAATTTTTATTATTCTGTAGAGTATTTATCCAGATATTTCTTTAGTGTAATAATTGGGTGTTTTGGTTTGAGTCCTGGTGAAGTGTCAGCCGTATATTTGTATTTATCTATGAAACCACTCAACCGATTGCAATTTTTTTATATAGAATATTTCTTCAGGCATGTTTTAACAAGATATAATCAGGTTTTGTGTTGTGAGTCTCGGTGAAGGACCAGCCGGATATTTGTGTATCTCTCTGGAACAGCAAACCGATTCCGATGTAGTTTATTATAGTTTGTAGGATATTAACCAGGCAAATTTTAACATGATATCCTTGAGTTTTGGGTTTCGAGTCTCTGTTAAAGTTTTGGATGGATGTTGTGTATATATTATTTAATATATTTATAACAATATAATCAATTGCGGTGCAGTTTTTTTTCAACATTAATTTAATCAAGTGTTTTGCCATGAGTCCCTTGAACTGCTGAAAGGCCTAGCGATAATGGATTTTGTGAGTCAGCTGGAAGGTGAAATTTCATTCTTCCACGAAGAGGATAATCTGTAGGAGAATATTTATATGTAACATAATATTACCTATTTCAACCACCTCAACTACTCATCCGGGCTACACTTCTAAAATAATTTTTGTGGGATAGTGATGTAAAAGATACAAATTAAAGAGGATGTAATCACATTTTCTTGGAGAGAAGTTGGGAAACAATTTAGTAAATAGTCCCTGAATATTTCCGGCCAGGATTAGAACCCTGTTCCATCAATGAAAATGGATCAAATGAGAAAATATGTGTCCGCGTGTATACCTATTCAGTAGAATATAAATTATTTACGGTATTTCCTAGAATATCTATTTTAATTTGTTATTCTGTTTACAATAAGAAATCAAATATTTAATTTTGTGTGTATTTTGAACAAATATTACACGTGTCTATAGACTATTATTTTGGGGAATGCTTTTTTAAGTTCAATCAATAATGTTTCTACTACAATGAGATTATCAAGAATTCTCAGACCCACTTCGGTGGCGTAGTTAGCTAACGCACTAGTTTCATTTTGAACTAGATTGACGAAGACGGGGAGATCGAGGTTCGAATCTCACTCGGGTGAACTACGGGTGGTTTTCCCTAAATGGTTTCCATTCTACCCCCACGCAAATGCAGGCTAACTTCCTCTAAATTATTATTATTATTATTATTATTATTATTATCATTATTATTAACACCGCGTCTTACTACCCGTTCGGGTTATACGCACTTACGCTAATGTGTAATGGTAGGGTGATTGTGAGATGAAATGGAGGACCTACAGTTTAACGTGGAATCCGAACCACGGTGGAGGCCTGGCATTCCCCTCCTCTAAATTCAACCTTACCAATTCCTTATTCATTAGAGTAATTAGTAAATAGCCATATTACCAGAATGGGTAGTAAGACGTGGTGCTAAAAAAAACCAACTCTCAACAAGAAGGTATATTAAATTATTATAAATACTCCTTCCTGGTCCTTTAAGATTGACTATATGAAGATTATTTTAGAAACAGTGATGTGAGGAATGCCAGGTCTCCACCGTGGTTCGGATTCCACGTTAAACTGTAGGTCCTTCATTTCATCTCACAATCACCCTACCATTACACATTAGCGTAAGTGCGTATAACCCGAACGAGTAGTAAGACAAGGTGCTAATAATAATAATAATGATAATTTATGTTAAAATTTCATACGCCACAAATGAGTATTGTATTTATAATATAAATAATAATAATAATAAATGCTTTCTAAACTATTAATTTTACAAGAAAACGATTTACAGATTTATTGAACAGTAAGATTGTAGGACAGTATAGCTCAAACGATCGTATGTTTATCTACTAGACTAATGTTCCCAGGTTCAATTCCTGACATAGCGAAACTTTTATTTTAGGGAAATGAGTTTACTCTTTCAAAGTGATGAGCGAAATGGACGGGGGAGTTGTGTCTTTTCAAGTTTTAAGATAGTATCAAAGTCGTGTGCTGATTTTATAAGTCGGTTCAGGAAATGCACGTTCAATAGCTCAAACACATTTTTAACAGGAAACCTTGGATGCTACACTGCTCTTTAAGTGAGATAGTTTATTAATTATTGAATAAAATAAGAAAACTAAGGTGTACTCATTTATATTAAATAAAAATAACTTTATCTGGGATGGGAACTAAAATAGTTAGTAAAAAAACTTTTAGCAATATTTCTGACTTAATAATATGCATTGTTTGGCTTAGTTTTCATTCTTTACGCATCTTTAATATATGCATTGTCATAGATCAAGTGTGCTCTTGCTGCAGGTTATTTGGATTTCATACCTAGTCTAACCAACCTCTTCTCGTTTATGCGGTCTTGCTCCATCGAAAGTTGTCGGCACGTGTTATTCATAAGAAGTACTTATATGTTTTTAAAGATCTTCCCCAACATTTTTAAAATCCCGTTTATGAGACTTTTATTTTATATTTATATATATATTTTATTACATCCAAACATTTTATATTTATAATTAAATAAATATATTTGAAGCGCTCGCGGTAAAAGTTTTTCAAAAATACCACACACATTTGGGTTAAAAAAAAAGTTAACTTACTTTTAATGTCTCACAAATTCCGTTATTCGTATTTTTGCTAAATTGTTTCCAACCCATTTCATGTGGGCACGCTAGCATTTAGCCCCAACTCAAGCTTTGGCTTATATGTCTAGTATTTCATATATTGATATCTGTGTAGGACTGAGACAGACATATAACGTGAGTTTTTCATAAGGGTTCTATTATTGGTATGGAACCAAAAAAATTAGTGGTGACTTTGAGTGTAAGTTATGTGTGTTTATTATTTATAACTCTATCATAATTTGTATTGTTATATCATTATAGTTTAAAAACAATTCCGTGCCAAAAACGTTTAATTCTCATGTAGATTGTATTTTTGTTTTTTATCAGTATTTTAAATTGATTTATAATAATGACTGAACTAAAGCAAGTATATTACACGTAGCTATGAAGAATTAGTAGTAACTTAAAAGATTAATTTTCGTTCATTCTTAAAATAGTAATTTTGGTGGAAATAATGTAAACATATTAAAGGACATATATTTTTTTTATTATTTCCATTCTAGACATACAATGTGAATTAAAAAACAAATTTTATAAGTAATTAAATCTAAAAATCTTAGCTTTACATATTTAAATGTGAGGATTTATTTACTCGTAGATATATATCTTCTTACATATTTTTATTTAATCAAATACATATTTGATACACATTAATAAGTGTATGCCTAAAATCGGTTACAGAACACTATTGCAAATATAATAATTATTGTGTGTCAAAAATTTACAAAAATGTTTCGATACACTTTCTTCATAAATATTGATATTTTGGGTCCTATTTGCCAGGCAGTTCTCCCAGTTTAACATCTTGCGAGACAGGTATCTTCTGTCACGTAGGGCAGTGATGACCAACCCAAAACACTAATGGTACGCAAATAAATTTTAAGTTCCAACCTTAAGGTCATCGTAGATTTAAAAAAAAAAATCAAATGTATAACATTGGAAAACAAATAAACGAATTATTTCAGCCAATTTCACTTGTCACTAAAATTTGAATAATTTAGTTTATCCCCTATTCCTCTCTCTAAATAGCGCTATTGTTTTACTATACACGATGTAGAAAGGGGGCAGGAGTCAGGTAATGTTTTGGGCGATAGTTACACAAACAGTGCCAACAGAGTAGAATGTAGATAGTGGTATGACAGAAAATAATGTTGGCCACCCCTGGAGTAGTTTAAAACAAAACTAAAGGACGCTTCTTCTCTCCCTTCGCGTGTGAACTAGCGAATAATTTTGTTGAAAGAAACGCGCCATTTTAAAGTATGTAAGCAAAAGGAAAAAAAAAATGCTTTGAATTCACCAGCAATCCAAGAAATGTGTTTATTTGTGTGAAAACAAAAGAAAAATAGATTAAATCTATGCAATAGAGTCCGTAGCGTGAATGTGTGGTAATCCAATGAGCAGACATTGGTCTCCAAAGCCTATATAATTATTTTTTACATATGACTAAATAAAATAACTATTTAATTAAGTTGTTGTATTAATAATTGTGTGTTTTTATTTAACATATTTGTCTAAAAACAGTTAGGATACCAAATAATTCGCATCTAAAAACAAAGCAAAATTAAAATCTGTAGTGGCCTACATTTACTTTGAGATGTTGTATGCAGGTGGTTATTTAAAAATAATATATTTATGAGTTATATGTCATTAAACCCCTTTACCTAAAAGGACTTAACTAAATATTTATTATCTGGATTGTAAACATATTATACCTAATAGGTCTGCCTGGCATGTTAAGGTTTAACAACAACAAAAATCCAAACTATATTTCGGCTGAGTAACAGTACTAAATTCATATAGACAAATTTTATTTTATGTAAACCAAAAAAATAAAAAGTTGAATTTGATCTAGCGCGTGTCCTGTATGAGCAATCTATAAACCTATACTAGATAACTAATGTTTGCTTGTTTGAAACAAGTTAATATTTAAATAATTTCCACAATGTAATATTCTACCAATTTGGTTAAAAGAAAATGAAATGTATGTATGTATGTATATATATGATATAGCTAAACAAATCATTCTACATGGTGCACTCATTAAAATAATAGTATTTTCTCTTATTTACGTATACTGTAAAGTGGCACGCTTCAATTCCTTTGGTTTCGTTATTTGACACGTCATTCGGTTTCCAGTGTTGCCGAACTTAACTCTCGGTCGCTAGCGAACTCATAGCAGGATATCAAGGTTTAAAAATGAGCGCTTCTTTGTACCGCCCTTTCACACACCCTTTACTGCTTAAGTGGGTACACTATCTAAAAGCCTAGAGCTCGTTTAGTTTGATTTAACAATTACAGAGACGTCAGGGTTCAAATCTTGGTTAGATTTATTAATTATGTTTTTTACAAAATCGATATTCACAAGATTGTGAATAATTACATTTCATCTCACAGTCCACCTTCATCATTCCTACTCTGTTACCGTAGTTAATTGTAATAGTCCAAACGGATAGTAGGACCCAGATAATTAAAAAACTATATTATTATTATTAGCACCGCGTCTTACTACCCGTTCGGGTTATACGCACTTACGCTAATGTGTAATGGTAGGGTGATTGTGAGATGAAATGAAGGACCTACAGTTTAACATGGAATCCGAACCACGGTGGAGGCCTGGCATTCCCCACATTCACAAGATGTCGTGTCAGAGGTGTAGGAAGGGTTTGGTAATCAGATAAATCTGTGCCGGGACCGAGGATTGAACCCCGGCCGCCAGCACAGAAGTCTGACACCTTACCCCTAGACCACCAGGTCACCTAAAAATATACATATTAAAATCTCACAAGAATAAAAAGTATTGAAGCTAAGTTTAAAAATATCTATAAATACGTTTGACAGAAGACTATGGCCCAGTTTCATAGTCAAATTTAGTACGCCTCAAGTGCGGCGCTACACTAAGTACATGACGACACATACCTAAACCAGAATGGAATGGGCCATTCTCGCATTGGAAACTGGCCCATTCCATTCTGGTTTAGGTATGTGTCGTCATGTACTTAGTGTAACGCCGCACTTGAGGCGTACTAAATTTGACTATGAAACTGGCCCTATGTCTCAACATGTTTCACATTTGTCTGCTGACCTATTTAACTTTGAGTGATACACTAGCGAGTATAGCACTGTGATTATATGGTACCAACAGCTTTGAATATAAATGATATGTGATATATTGGTAGGAATTTAGTGTCAATTATGTGATGGTGTGTGGTCATTACTAAATTTACACAAACTCTATTATATAAATAAATAATTTAAATTATGAATATAAATTATGTTAGAAAAATTGTCTAGTTTTTCATCGTGATGAGTTTAACTAAGAATAATATAATTACGATTACTATAAACCACTATAAGGCTACTACACAATAGTTTAAGAAACTCCTGCAAATAATGACTGTCCCTGTAATAACATCTGTCACTCCCTTCCCCTTCTAAACACATACATCTTGTAATGTAGTAAGTATATCTATGCTACTTTTGTGATGGCTCAAGAAACTTGAGCATTTTTTTATTGTAGAATTACCATTACAACTATGTTCCTCTATTTCTATAAAGGAAAAAAGGAACGGAAAATACTAAACATTTCCCCTAGCTAGATTATAGTTAAAGTAATATGGAAAGTGCACATTAAATAGCTCAAATAAATAAATAATATAAGGTTGGGTTTCAAATCTCGGTCAGGTCCAGTGAGGGTGATTTTTCTTAAATGGTTTCCCACTCTCCTTCCAAGCAAATGGAGGTATTTTACCTCTAATATGTTTCCTTACTCAACCCAACCACATAAGAATAATTGTCAATTATATGTATAGCCTGAACAGGTGTTAACCAGCAATGATAACATAAAAATAATAGTAAGACCATGGTCTAAATAGTTTGCCATGAGCTGTCTTCACTTCCCCAACAAAATACGGTGATACAGGCGATTAAGCCAAGATAGTGGCGACGTATGGGGATCCAGGCGGTGAAGCCAAGAGATGAAGTATGATTTATATCCAGCCAATACACATAGTCCAATATCCATTGAACCAGAAGCAAAAGTATATCACGTAATTAACAAATTAATAATGTGTCCAAAATCCTTCTGCTTCCACAACACTTGCTAGTCTTCTTGGCATAGAATTAATAAGTTTTGCAACATATCGTGGAATGTCAGAGAGCTCTTCCTAAGCAGCTTCAACTTCATCCCACAGTTGATTAGAATTCCTGATATTCAAATTACGTTCACGAAGAATCCTAGTCATTTCTGCCCATACATTCTCGATTGGGTTCATATCACAGCCACATGGAGGCCATGGAATAACATCAATGTCCCCTCCCCATGATCTGCAAACCACCGCTTCACTAACCGGGAAGTATGGACAGGTGAGCGAGCGATCGTGTTGATAAACAATTGGTCCTACGGGATATCTTTCCGTACAGACGGCAACATCACGTTATCCAAGATACTCACGTATTGCTCCTTATTTAAATGTCCATCTATTTTACACATTACACCCCCACCATCGTGTGAAATCCACCCCCAACTAGAGACAGAGAAGCGACCACTATAGCGGCGTTGATGCACATAGGGTGGTTGAAAACGAGTATTTTTAGGGCGATAAACTAGCACATGACCATCATTTGATGAACCCCATACCTTCTAATCAGTAAAAATAGCTCTCCTCCAAAATTCTAATGGCCGTTCTAAGTTTTCTTGGGCGAAATTCATTCGAGCCAACTTCTGTCGTTCGGTTAATAGCTGTTTTGAAGCAGCAGTAAATGACTGGAGCCCTCCTTCTCTTAAGCGCTCCAAAATTGTGTCTTTTGACAAATTCACCCCAACCCGCGCAGCAATCTGTCTGCTCGTTAAATATGGGCTTGCCTGAGCTACAGAAACTAGCGCGGCGTCTTGTTCTCGAATAGTTTTACGTTTCGCACCACCACCATGACGACACTTGAGGCTGTTTTCATTTTCCCATCTGGATTTCCACAACTAAACTGTTTTTCACGAACACGGTATTGTACGCGAAATTTCACTGTCCGTGTATCCTGCCTCCACTAAACCCAGAATCCTTATTTTATCAGCTTCACTTATACGTCCATATCGTTCCATGGTTGAATTAACTGTGAACAATAAGTTTGAACCACAGTTCAAACACTCCAAGGGTAGATGTTTTGTTTTGCTCTCCCACTTAGAAACAACAACGGTTGGTCAAATGGGCCGTCTTTTCGAGGTTTCCATCATGTGAAAGTTTTCACTCCTATGAACCACTTCTGGGCGTGTAAAGAACAAATAATTTACCCAGTCGTATTGAAGTTATAAAATACATATAATCAACATTAGAAAAGCAAAATTATAGCCTACTGGACTTTAAGTATTAACTATCGGTATAGACAAACACTAGGTCCAGATTTTCGGCATATTCAGTTTGGTTTTTTAGTCATGGTAAGTTCGGGTTTGAATCCCAGATAGATGGACTGAGAATGTTTTGCCCACATTTTTTTTAAACCCTACCACCACAAAAATTTGGGTACATAAACTTTCAAACTATATCTTCCTCAACGCTACTCAATTAGAGTAATTAACATATATGCGTGTATACAAAACGGGTGTTGAGACGCGATAGTGAAATAATAAATAAATGTTTGCCTAAGATCGAAAGTCTGATACACCACATGCGACAGTAGTTCATGAAATGTTACAGCAAAAATTAATATTTTATGCCCAAATCAAGTTCAAACATGATTACCTAAACCGCTCCCTTTAATCATAGCCAAGAACGATACTAATTAGTAAGGATCTTACAGTAAGGTTATAGTCGCAAAATGGTCCAGGACTAAGGTGTCGGACTTATATGCTGGGAGTCAGGGTTCAATCCTCGGTCCCGGCAAAGATTTATCTGATTACCAAACCCTTCCTTCACCTCTGACAAGACATCTTGTGAATGTGTGGAATGCCAGGCCTCCACCGTGGTTCGGATTCCACGTTAAACTGTAGGTCCTTCATTTCATCTCACAATCATCCTACCATTACACATTAGCGTAAGTGCGTATAATCCGAACGGGTAGTAAGACGCGGTGCTAATAATAATAATAATAATAGCAGTCGTCAATTCATTTAACGTGGTGAAAATATTTTTATTTAGAGATGTTATCCACAATATTCACTTTAAACCCTTTTTATTAATATGTCAATATTCAAACTACGCTGACAAATTTTTTCATTTATAGAATAAAATAACAGGCTATGTTTAAGTCTTATAAAAACGTAATTTTCAAGGACAGTATAAGAAACAAACAAAACCCGACAATGAGAGAATGGTGTCAGATACTAACCAGAATATAGGTAAAGTATATTGATAAACAATTATTCTCAATATAGTGAAGTATTTCATGTGCATGCTTTATAACAGAAGATTCGAACCTTATCTTCCACGCCATGATAAACTGGAATACATAAGACTGACATCTTTTTTCCATTTTCCCACAGGTGCACATTACACCAAGGTATTTTATTAGTCCTTCTCACCTTATTACTCGTACAATAATGAATAAAGAGGAGGAAGGAGGAATGTTAGAAGAAATATAGCTAATTTACATGGAAATAGCATGAGAAATCACTTAAGAAATTCCAACTAATTAAACCCAATCAAGATTCAAGCCTTGACTTCCTTGTCACAGGCAAAAAAAATCAGACTTAATTAAACTTAACATCCAAGCTACTTTACACGTTGTCTTCCTCACACTTCTTCGTGTTATAAGATCCTCCCATATCGCCACTCCTTATTTCGATCCTCCTTGAAAATGCTCTTGTCTGATATCTCCTTGACTTTGGAAGCCTACCTAGTCTGTAACATCCAATTGAATAACTACAATCTAAACTATCAACAGCGCATGGCTAGATAGGACAGTGCACATAATGTGTTTGGTGAAGGCAGGGCGTATTAAACCACGGAGCAAGATTGTTCCCTGTACTAGTTTCACGGCAGCAATCAATAAGCAATGACTCAAAGGTCAAACAAAACAAACAAAAAATATCATTTAATAAAAAGACTGTATACGTATAGCTGGATTCAGCCTCTTCTGTGGTCACATGTTCTAAGACGTTACTCTCGCAATAGACAAGACTAACAATGACGGGGAGATACGGGTTCACTGAGAGTTTTTTTTTTCTAAATGATTTTCAACTTTTCTCCACACAAATGTGGGCACACTCCCTATAATTTCAGCCTTCCTCAGCATTAAAAATTAGGGTAAATAGTATACGGGTGTTAAATCCAAATGGGTGCGGTGCAACACTAAAATATAAATATATATATATATATATATATGTGTGTTATTTGGTTCTAGATCAACATAATGCAGCGTTATCTAAACTTACATATTAATATATTGCTTCCTTGAAAAAAGGAATAAGCACAATTAAAGTTTTCTATGCTATAGTAATGAGCCAATAACTATTTTTAAATGCTTAAGCGTAATTTTTTTTAAAATATATGGTTTTAAAATAACCAATTTAACGTGAAAAACCCTACCTAGAAATTAATGTATACCTACATCATTAAATCTTTACATCTTTACTAACACGGGTGGGATATGTGTGGCGATAATCATTTACTAGTAAATTGTTTTCATCTCCTTGGTATCAAACCTGTTCTTGAGATTATGAACACACTTTTTCCCACTACATTGTAATATATGGGATTGGGAAATTGGATATATATTGAGGGTTAAGGTATTCTAATACAGACCAGCCAATTAGAGTCAACCTTTGGGCTAAATAGATACACTCTTCTGTTTTATAAGATAACTAATATATAAACGCAAACAACCGATTAGGGGGTTAAAGGATAATATTCCATGTTTTTAAACATAATGCAATTCTAGTCTAGTTTGTCGATGATGGGGACGTTACGGTTAGAATCTCAGCCGAGCCTATTGAGGGTGTTTATTTCTAAATTGTTTCGAACATTTCCTCCATGTATTATTATTATTATTATTATATTATTATTATTATTATTATTATTATTATTATTAGCACCGCGACTTACTACCCATTCGGGTTATACGCACTTACGCTAATGTGTAATGGTAGGGTGACTGTGAGATGAAATGAAGGACCTACAGTTTAACGTGGAATCCGAACCACGGTGGAGGCCTAGCATTCCCCACATTCACAAGATGTCTTGTCAGAGGTGAAGGAAGGGTTTGGTAATCAGATAAATCATCCTCCATGTAAATATGGATACATCCACATTCAATTCGACCTCCTTTACAATAACTCACTCGCGTATTATTATGCATATGGCCCAGACGGGTTGTAAGACGTGGTTGTAAATTTTGTTTGATATATAAATATAACATATTTTCTTGGCTATATTATCCCTTTCGCTATAGCATGGAAAATTGCAACAGAATAAATTGTCTACATTTCATTTAATGTTTTCGAATAGAGTATATTTTAGTTTTCATTACCATCTCTGAAACTTTCGACAAACAGATGTGAAGTGGATGTAATATTATTGTTCTTGGTTGGCAATGGAAAGTTATTATAACACGTCGAAAACTAAAGTGCAATAACAAATGAACAAATTATATTTAATAATTATTTTTTACTAAGATACATCCATATCCTAACTAACGATATAGTTGGTTTTAAAAATACGATCATTAAAATAAAAATATTTCTACCATCCTCAGTATATTGGGAACACCAAACTTTTCACTGCCAGGCCTAACGGAACATCACCTGGAGACAAAATCCAACGCTATGCTTTCAACTTTCACTAGATCTCGGTTTAAAACCGACTCCACTACCACCGGGAAGATTTATTACACCTTTCTGCAAACCGGCAAATTACGTCATCGTATGTCAGACCACCACTTCACTGTGAACTTTCAGTCCAATCCAATTGATATATAAAATCTAATATTGAATGGATGGAATTCCTGCAGATATAAATAAATACACAACAATGGGATGAATTAAACCATTAATATTAGGAATATGATATTTTAACATATAAGTTGTAGTGCAGACTAAGAAAATACATCATCTATTTGTTCTTGAAATTAGCTCGGAAGGAGTCATAACTGTTGTCTTACTGCAAGACATAAATGTTTAGAAGATGTTTGAAAGTTTAACTGCATTTGAAACTTCCAATATTTTGATAGTGATAATGTCATTCGACCCTCCTTTTAGACAAGCGCCATTTAACTATTTTACGCTAACCTCGGACCTTCACGGCCAGCTAGCACACACAGAACTATTTATTCATATTACTGAATCAGATAGCTGGAGCCATCATCCATGCATTTTAGTGAGGACAGCACCATTTAGATATCATATTCTGAAAATTGAAAAAATGACACCTGGAGGACACGGGAATCGAACCCGATACTTTCGGCTTAGTACGCCAATGCTATTACCACTGAGCTATCCAGGATTCGTCCTGTACTCGTGGTCATTCTTCACTCATATCACTCATATGGCAAGAGCATTGGCGTACTAAGCCGAAGGTCCCGGGTTCGATTCCCGTGTCCAGGTGTCATTTTTCAATTTTCAGAATATGATATTTATTCATATGTTTGAATTCCAGTAAAAACTTCACTGTTTCTCAGATAACCTTCATATAGTCAATCTTAAATCAATAAAACAAGGAAACAGTATTTAAAGGAATTTCATACACATTCTTATTGAAAGTTTTTTAATTTTAGCAGCGCGTCTTACTACCCATTCGCACAATACGCTTAATTACCTATTCTAAAGGGTTAGGAATTGGGGCGGTTGAATTTAGAGGAAGTGGACCCATATTTTCGTGAAGGAGTAATGGAAAACAATTTTGGAAAAAACTCTCCCCGGTTCACTCGAGCGAGATTCGAAACTCGATCTCCCCGTCCTTGTTAGTCTAGCTCAACACGAAGCTAGTGCGTTATTTAACTTCGCCACCAAGGCGGGTCTGAGAGTTGTTGATAATCTCATTGTAGCAAAAACATTATTGATTGAACTTAAAGATGAAAGCCCCGAAATAATAGATTATAGACCAGCGTGATTTCAGCTCAAAATACACACACAATTAAATATTTGATATCTTATAGTAAACAGAATTACAAAGTTAACTAAATATTCTAGACAATGTCGTAAATGATTTATTTTCTACTGCATCGGTAGTCACGTGGAAAAAGATGTTCTCATGCGGTCCATTTTCAGTGATGGATGAAACAGGGAGGGTAATCATACTGGCCGAAAATATTGAGGGACATTTTCCTACATTGTTTCCCAACTTCTCTCCTAGTATATAAGGTTACATCTTCTTTAACTTGTATCTTCTTCATCACTATCCCACAACAATTATTTAAGGCATGTAGCCCAGATGAGTAGCAGAGGCAGGTGAAATAGGTAATATTATATTACATATAGATATTTTCATATAGTTCACACCGAACTATATTATCCCCTTCACGAAAGAACGTAATCTAACCTTCCAGCTGACCTACAAAATCCATTATCAATAGACCTGTCAGCAGTTCCAAGGACTCACAGAAAAACACTTGATTAAACTAATGTTAAAACCTGCCTGGTTATAAATACTACATAATAGAAAAAAATTGTACTGCAATCGCTTATGTGGTTATAAATATCCTAGATAACATATATACAACATCCATACAAAACTTTAACAGGGACTCGAACCCAAAACCTAAATATATCATGCTACAATTTGCCTGGTTAATATCCTACAGAATGTAAAAAAACTACATTGGAATCGGTTTGCAGTTACGAGATATAAACAAATATCCGGCTGGTCCTTCACCGAGACTCACAACACAAAACCTGATTATATCGTGCTAAAACATGCCTGGGCAAATATTATAAAAAATTACTACACCCCAATCGGTTAAGTGGTTCCAGAGATATATACACATATCCAGCTGAAACTTCACCGGGACTTACAACAAAACACCCAATTACAATTATTACACTGAAAAATGCCTGGATAAATAAGCTACAGAATAATTAAAATAACACCACAGTAATCATGTGGTTTCATCAATGTATACAAACAATCGGCAGGCCCTTCACCGGGACTCACAGTGAAACACCTTATTATACACAAATAATGTTAAAACCTGCCTAGATATTGGTCCAGTATAGAAGTAAAAACCACACCGCAATCGGTTAAGTGGTTCCAGAGATCTTAAGTTACAGATTTAAATAAAACCAGCCGTATCTTTAACGGAGACTCAAACCCTGACTGTATGTATGATAGATTCTATCGAATATATATGTCGTCTTACTACCCGTTCGGGTTGCACGCACTTACGATAATGTGTAATGGTAGGGTGATTGTGAGATGAAATAGAGGACATATAGTTTAAAGTGGAATCCGAACCACGGTGGAGGCTTGGCATTCCACAGATTCCCAAGTTGTGATTAATACACGTCTTGTCAGAGGTGAAGGAAGGGTTTGGAAATATGATAAATCTGTGCCGGAGCCGAGGATTGAAAGCCGTACTCCCAGCACCGAAGTCTGACACCTTACCCCTAGACCGCCAGGTCATCTTAAAAACAGTAATGAACTTACAATACTTTTTTACTTAAGGATATTTACATTCCAAACCTTAAAAAATCATGGATATCATTTAAAGTGTTTTTAAACTCATAAACCCAAAACAAAATTTCTCACTGCTTTTCATTCATTTAAACCTCCCACTCTGATATTATTAATAATATTTGCAGATGACATAACCAGTATTATGATTCGGATTACCATAATTGATTTAGTAAAAATACAACAGACTTGACAAAAACAAAACCACAGTTAATATTATACATTTAATTTATTAGAAAATGATAATAAAAGTAAATCTTAATAAACTACAATTTTATCAATCAAAGTATTTATCAAATCTTTTTACTAATCGTTAATTTCTGGCCGTTTTGGTAGCATTAAATAAAGTATGAAATCGAACTATGGTACCACATAGTTATATAGACAGTCATATTAAATTTGAAGAAACAAATAAATTACCTTTTATAACTAAAATTTGTCCAATGGATAAGATTTTATCAGATATATATTTTTTCTCTACCCGGAAATAATGTAAAATATTTTAAATCAGGATTGGGACCCTTAAATTATATAGATTTTTTTTTTTAACTCAGCATCCTAAAAATAAAGTAAAAATCTTTTAGATTTAATTTGTTATTTTCACTACATGTGTGGAGTATTATAATTGATCATTAATAAATTTATAATTAGCTATTCACAGTAATTAAGATTCTGAAAACGGGGAGACCTGCTTTATGTTACCATGTAAAACCAATAAATGTGGGTAGCACTGTTGCCAAAATAATGTGTGAAATGGTTAAATCTTTAACAGCTAAAAAAAAAAAAAAAAAAAAAGCAGGCCCATATATTAATGATACCGAACATAATTAATTAACTAAGTATGTAACAAATAATTGATTTTATTAGAAAGGGAAAATAAAGTAAAATTAATTTAGTATATCAAACCATTTGGACATCACAAAAAGACATAACCACTCCCCCATCACTCCTTACCTACAGGCAAGAAATATTTTAAGGACTTAATGCTTTCTCTAAAACCGGCCTTAGGCGTAGCTAGGCAAACTATCCGGCAGTCATGTGAGGTGGTATAGCATACCGCGTGGGCTGAGCCAGGGAGTTGCTACCTTACAATCTCGACGGACTGTACATTAAGTAAGATGTAGTGCACGAAAAAGAAGTTGGTGTTTACTTACTTAAAATAAAAAAGCTTCTTATAAGAAGACAAACATTTTCAATAAGTGAGGATTTCTTATCGTGTGTGCCACCCTGGCCCTCGTTCGTTCTGTTTCCAAGTTTGTCCTTGCCAACCTTTTAGCTGACTACAAACTTCTATAGCAGCAGCACTCTCGCGAAGCCCTCTTGAGCCACAAATAAAACAAGGGTAGACAAGCGCCACTTGTGGAAGTATCGAGAAACTACATGAAAAACAGCACGCTACGAAATTTAAAACATGGCACTTACTTACCAGTTCCCTTACACAGTCGCTGCGACAACCAAACTGGGTCCTTTAACAAAAACAAGCCTGTCTCCATATCTATGTGAGTGACCACTAGTACTCAGACTAGTCCTTTGTTCAAATCAGAGTAGTTCCAAACTGCCCATTAAGACCACCACTATTTGTTTACAGGCTATCTTGTTAGCCAATTGGTAGGTATAATTAAATTTGAAAGGTAATCTTCTAGTATCTTAAAGATAGAAAAGATAGAGCTACTTACACGTATCCATACGTTAGGTCATGTGATCTGTAGCCCTCAGGCTAGATACATAGTATCAAAACCTATAAAATAATACTAATAATAAGTACAATATTTTAATTGCTGACCGCTAAAAATGTGTTTGTATTTTTTCTAGAT